>VMDO01014775.1:0-53307 GCA_007922755.1 Pedetes capensis | reverse complement strand
TTCTCTTTGAGGTGATCAGAAGAAGAAACATGGCTGAATTTCTTCTATCTTAGAGACATATTGTCTTAGGACTGATGGATAAGACCATAAAATGGGGAAGACTCTTTTCTCCATGCACCACTCATTTTGTAGTTGAACCTAACCCAATATACTCAGAGAAGCCTCTGTTTATCACATAAATTGTATCATTTTTCCCTAATGTAAAAAATTAGCACATGGGTTCACCATTACACCAGGCAACTTATAGGTGGGTTTAAATTTTTTTGTCTTATTTTTAATGTAAACACATGTGATGAACAGGGAATTAATTTTACATAAACATTGATACACACTTAAGATATACTTAAAAGAGAGAAGAAAATTATTAAATTCCTCCTCTTGATTTCTGTGCTAACTGCTATGTACTAGGAAAAGAGAACTCTGTTTTTGACTTTGTGCTATCTTAAATCTTTCTTGGAGAAGGAAGCTAATTAAACTTTTTGTGTGAGCCTAGAGCAGTGGCACATTCCTGGAATCCCAGTGATTTAAGAGGTGGAGGCAGGAGGATCATGAGTTCCAGGTCAGAGGCAGTGTGTGCAAAAAAGAGAGACCCTGACTCAAAAAATAAAAAAACTGAGCTGAGGTGCATCCTGGTGGTAGAGCACCTGTGAAGTGTGTGCAAGGCCCTGTGTTCAACCCACAAGTACTTCAAAACAAATCAAAGTAAAACAAATAAAATCAAACCCCCTTTATTTGCATGTATTAGAGTATTTAGAGGTTAAAGCAGCTAAGGTCTGAGTTACCCCAAAACAAGGAAAGGAGGTTAAGTGAAGAACAATGAAAATATCACTGAGGTCATCAAAATTTGGCTAAAATGTCTATGGAAAATCTGCCCCCAGAATGGGATATCACCTCCTGACCAACTACTGTTTCCTTTGCTTTTGGTTGGAGGCAAATGAAAGGACACTGGGGTAGTAACTTCCAAGACTACCCAGGAGGCAGATAATATCCAGCACCATCATGCAAATAAACCAAAACAAATGCCAATTCATGAAGGTTTGGGTTTCAATTTGACAATTTTATTCATTTTATATTTTATTTTATTTTATTTTATTTTTGCAGTACTAGGGGGTTGAGACCAGGTCCTTGTGCATACTTGACATTCTTCCACTGAGCTGTGCCCCCAGCCCCCTTTTTATCTTACTTTTTATTGTGAGACAGAGTCTCAGTAAGTTACACAGGCTGCCTCTGGTGTGGGAACCTGAGATCCTCCTGCCTCTGCCTCCTGAGTCGCTGGGATTACAGACATATGCCAGGGTACCTGGTTCTCAACTTTGTCAATTTTAAAAGCAGCTTCCCTGTTTTCTTGTAACTCTAAACTCTCACCCTCTTTTCTTTTCCTTGAAGGTTTCATACTCAATATCAACCATTTTTAGGGTTCCTTTCATTCCCAACAGCTGAAATTCAGGCTGTATAAGATGGAGAGATGATAGAAAAATAAGGCCCAGTGAATTACCTGGTATTCACCCCAGAGGACATGGTATGATTGGCTGTGGTGGTCCCCTTGTGACCTTGATCACACCTGCTCATTTGCGGGGCTGTCATGGGCCTGTAACAGTAATGATAATTGCCAGAACAAAATAACAACAGAAGTGGAAACAGTTAAGAAATCCAGAGGTTGCTGAAGCTTGCATAAGTTTTAGGTTAGGTTTGTTGTCATTAGGTGCCTTTGAGTCGGGTCTGACTCACAGAAACCCTATGTCCGACAGAAGGAAACACTCCCCAACACTGTGCTATGCCTGGCACTATGTCAGTGCTTCTCTGCTATTTATAGGGGTTTTGGTGGCTGATTGTTTCCAGGAGTGGGCTGCCTACTCTTTCTCCCACTTTTGCTGTGCTGTCGATTGAACCTAGCACCTCAGAAAGTACAGGGTGGCACTCTACCAACTCAGCTAAACCCCAGCCCCAAGGTTAGGTTTGTTATTGTTGTTAGGTGTCCTCCATTGAATCAGGTCCAACTCATAGCAACCCTATGTACAACAGAAGGAAACACTCCCCAACACTGTGTCATGCCCCACACAATTGTCAGTGATTCTCTGCTATTCACAGGGTTTACAATGGAAGATTATTTTAGGAGTGGATTCCCAGGTCCTTTTTCTAGCCTGCAGCACATGGTATTCCCAGGCTGTCTCCCATCCAAGGACTAACCAGGCTGACCCTGCTTAGCTTTCAAGATCAGGTGGGATCAGACCAGTGTGCTATGGCTACAGACGAAGGTTAGGTTTAGGGTCTTCAAAAGATAGGCTGTGTAGCTTTAGGCTTTGCTATCACACATTTTCTGTCCTGAGAAGTACTTTAAAGGCAGTGTTGATTCCCATGGGTCTATAAGCTTACCGTGATTTAAGTTCTTCCACTTCTTGGTTCTGAGTACTAAACTATGACTCTGTAAGTAAGACATATGATCACTCCTAAGTCTGTACTGATTGAGAGTTAAGAAGTCACTCTTCAATTCTACAGCTACCAAGTGCTAAGCATTTTGAACAATAGTAAAAGGCAAGGATGTACATACATAACTCTGGCATCTACACCATAATCAATCACTCTATTTTTCTAGGAAAACATCAAAGATGAAATTATTCTATCCAGGTAAATTTAGATGCATAATTAAGTGGGTAAATTTGTATCTATTTTAAGCTTATAATTTAGATGCATGGTGATGGGTTCAAATAATCTTATTTTATATCTTCAAGGTTTACTTTAAATATTACATAAAATTTGCTTCTCTATTGGCATCTGAGATACAGAGGAATGGTGTAGTTCTCTCTCGCTCTCTCTCCCCCTTCCTTCCTTCCTTCCTTCCATTCTTTGATGGACTTTTTCAAAGTAATTACTTTCATGATTGAAACAACAAACCTAACCTAAATTATTTTCATGCTCGTGTTCTGTATGCTGAATATGGCTAGAAAGTAACTAGACTATTAACAGTCACACCACATCGTCTCTTCCCATGCTTTGTCAGCAGAATTTAAAGACAGCCACCAAGATCTGTGCTGCCTGGTGTTACTCTAATGATTATGTTACATTCTATGGCAAAAGGGGAGGTTGTCTGGGTGGGCCTAATCTAATCACCTCAGCCCTTTAAAAGCGGAGCTCTTTCTCTGGCTGGGAGCAGAGATTTGAGCATAAAGATTCAAGGGACTGCGGCTGGCTGGCAGATGGAAGGGGGCTGTATGAGAGAAAGGCAAGTGACTTCTAAATGCAGAGTGGCATCTGGCTGAGAGTCAGCAAGGAAATGGGAGCTCTGACCAAAGCTGCACAGAACTGAATTCTGCCAAAATCGTGAATGAGCTTGAGAGTGGATTCTTCCCCAGTACTTTCAGATAACAGCTCAGATTAATAAATATCTTGATTTTTACCTTGCAAGAGCCTGGGCAGAGAACACAGTTGATCCTGCCTGGACCTCTGGCCTACACAACTGTGAGATAACAAATGGGTTTTCTTTTAAGCCTCAAAGTTTGTGGTAAAGTGTTGTACAACAATAGAAAGGTAGTATAGTTGTAATATACATAGTTGTATAACACCTATATAACTGTTAAATTTCGTTTTTTGTAAGACAGAGAACTTGGAGAAGTGTGGAAGTAAAAGGAGATTCTTATCTTCTTTTTGTAATAATAATGGAGTGAATTTTGTGGTAGCTACTACCAGCCATATAGGCTAGTTCTCTACTCCACAAAAAGAGCATTCAATGCATTGGAATATTTAAAAACATGGATTTTTAAATGCCTGTGCTTCATCCATAACTCTTCATGGAATTTTGAGTGTGTCAATTTTGGATACATTAATTAATTTATCCTCATAAAAGGTAATAGAAAGGAGGAACAAAATCAACATTATATAATATGAAGAGAAATAACTGAAGTGGAATTTGGGGAAAACCAACTACTCTTTTACTCTTCAAAGGGATGAGTACATGAACACAAAAGACTGAGCATACATCGCATTTTTCTTTAGGATGTTCTTCCTCCTAGGACTTTCATGAAATCATCAGCAAAGCATTAGGACTACTTCTCACTGGAAGGGGAAATTTGTTGTGACTCCTTTTTCTACCTCTTCCCATTTACTTATTTTGGGTCCATATAAGCACTTCAAAATTATGGCTTTCCCAAGGCTTTGGGGCTCTATTCTGCTTGCGTAGGTTGGCAATGTGGCTCACAATTAGAATCTAAACTTATGTTGAAGTTCATAAACAATCTCACTCACTCTCTCACTTGCTGATGCTTCCTGCAAAGGTCTTCCCTCAACCACAGGACTTTAGTTAGCCCTCTTAGCTACACAGGAAGATGGGGCTGAGGAAAAAGGGACCTTTTGTGGTGGGGAGGGGAAGTAAGTCAAACACAGAATTTTGGGCTAAGGATGTGGTATTTTAGACTGGACACGTGGCATAGAGAATGAAATGAAGGAGCAAAGATCAAACCCAGGAAGAAGACTTCCCCATCCCTACCCTGGGAAAGAATATCTTCTACCTAATTTAGAGGGAATAGAAAAGGAAAGCCAACCACAGGCCTAGGATCCTGCACTCACCTTCCTCACTCACTCCACCTTTTGTCTCACCCAGAGCCCTCCCCTAGCTCTTCCCTGCCATATCACAGCTCACTTCCTTATGCTTCTGTACCCAAAAATCTTGTGACAGAATTAACTTCTTGAACTTTGTTGAGGGCTGAAATTTGGTATCAATTTGCCTTTCTTTCCTCAAATCTCTCAACTCTCTTTCCCAGCATTATTTAATCCTGTTTTACAAAGAATGTGTTAATTCTGACATTAGACTAACATTCTGCACTTCATATTTGTTATGTAGTTTCTAAAACTGTAGTAATAACCTACACTCTTCATGAACAGTAGAATAAAAAGAATGCTTAGTTGGAATTGTAGGCATTTTACGTCTCATAAAATAATTGCTGATAAAAATGTGGATCACACTTTCATATTCACTAACTTGGTCCTTTTATCAAATATTTGTTTACCACTGAGTTAAAACTACCTTAGAAGCTTATTGAGTTATATGCAATTGTGTGCTTAGCAATCGTGGTAGGAATATCGTTGCTGTCACCACTTCAGAGTATTTAGCATGATTTTTCTAGATAATTTAGGGACTATTTGCAGTTATAATCCATAGAGGGCTGTATAGATACCTCTAAAAAAGTTAAGTATGTATAGGTATCTGTAGATAAAGCCTGCATTTTAGAGACTTTTAGCCATAACAATTTTTTTCATCTTGCCAGTGAATATACATGGTTTAAGTCTGTGGATATTTATGCCACTTGGATTACCTGGTGAGGACCTCCACACTGTACAATAGAGCCTGTAAGGATGTTGCAAGAGCGGCCATGGCTGCTATCTCCTCTCGGGCAGCAGGTACTGTCTCCACCTGTGATGTCTGCCTCTTTAACTTTTGTAGGTAACATGGAACCAAAGCTTCTAAGACCATCAACATCTGAAGACTGTAAGCAACAGAAAGAAAACCAAGTCACATCTGACATTCTACTTTTGTGGGCTGTGGCATATTTAGGAGCATGGAAAAGGCCTGTGGAGAAATGAGGAATTCTAAGCCTCCTACCACCCCGCCCAAATCAAGAGCAGTTAAAGGTACTGGAAAAGTTGACCACCATTATTTAATTAATGAAACACCTAATAACAGATGATGAATCAATCCTGCCTTAAGGAAGCATGTGATCTATCCAGGTAAATTAGCTAGTTATATAAGAAAGAATAGCAGAATGATAATTGGTAGAGTTCCATGATCTGTGTAGAGAAACAGGCTTCAGAATATCCAATAAAACTTCTATTCAGGAATGTGCTGAGAGTGATTTTTCAGCTGAAACAATTTTGAAGCAACAACAAACTGTCTTCTAGGAGGCTGGCTTTCTAAAGCTTAAGCCAGTTTATAGCAAGAATCTGTAGAAACTGCTATTGTGATGAGGGCTAGCAACGCTATAGTGAGCGGACACTGCTTATAGAATAGAGCCCACACTTGGCATAGTGCTGAGGTATCAGAAACATGATATAAAGGGAAAATGGAATTAACTAGTTATTAAGCAAAGTAGATTTTCATCTGTAAAATTCTAAGTGCACAACTCCAATATATATTTTCTGTTGGGAGATTCCTCCAATTGAGTTTAAGTTTATATGCTGTGGGTTCTAGGAAACAACACTAAATAGTTGATATTCTGGATTTTGGAAAAGCATTTCCACTGATAGAAATGCATACATATGTGTGCACAAAGTCATACACAAAATATTCATTGGTGCATTATTTGTAATAGCTTCTAACTAGAGACAATAAAAAATATCTGTCAACAACAGAAATAATAAACAAACATTGGCATAATCATAAATGGAATATTATAAATAGGCAAAGATTACTTTCATGTTAGAAATGAGGGTAGTGATGCCCCCATCTGATTTTTCTGAATAGTAGCCACACAGATACAATAACTTTCTAAACCTGCACTCAACTGTAAAATTATGATTCTAAACTTTTTAACATTAATGTTATACTAAAATAAATGAGACATATTTAAGAATTATTAGTTGGTGTTACAAATACAAAATTCTTGTGAGACTATCCCAAGGACCAGCTACTTAAGAAACCCTGACTCTACTCAGGCACCATGAAGCCCTCTGGTTTAATCTAAGCCAAATGGGAAATTACAGGAGTCAATTAGAAGAAAAAATTTTAAATTTAACTTAACAATATTAGCCTTTGGTCTTCAATTCACAATGACAGGGCATTTTGATTGGGAACCCTAACTCCTTTTGTTTTCAATATGGTTGAATTTTAACATGAAAGAGAATTTCATATCTCACTCGGAATTTGGTAATGGGAGGATTTTTTAGTCAAACTTGGTGATTCTCTATGTTGCTGGCATTTTAATATTTTATTTCATTATTACAGTGTCTTAATTTTGTCACTTAATCTCAATGCAGAATCATGATATACACACTCAGAATAGGAAATAGAATAGGGAATACATTTTTGCATTCAGATACAGAGTAGTCTTAGAATTAATACAGGGTTTTGATCCAATCTAGAACCTTTTCTGGAGCTGAGACGTTGTAGGAAGAGCAGGAAAGAGATCATCTGGATAAGTGGCAGATTTGCTCTCTTGAGGGCCGCATTTACCACACCCCATATTTAATCCCCATTGTTTAAGGCACCATGTTTAACCCCATTGTCTAAGATAAAAAAAAAAGTTGGAATGTTGGAGGGTACATTTTTTACTTATTCTTCATGTTTCATTCCAATAAGGAGAGTACAGTTAATATAAATCCTGGCTTCTCTTGGTCATTAATTTGTTCTGTTCTGGGGAAGAGGAAAAGATTTGCCCAAGGGGCAAATGTGTAACACACTGAGCATAATCAACTCAGGTCCTTCTTGTCAACAGAGTAGGATTTTCAAAAGAAATAGGAGACTTATGGATCAGACCAGAACCAACATCATGTAATTGGATAACTCACTTCCATTTGAGCGCTTTGGCTTCCCTGGGCTTGGCAAAATGAAAGACAAGATTTATATTCTTGCCTTTTCTGTAACAGGTATTCCTACTGGTCCTTCAAAGGAGTTTTCATTAGTGGTTTAAATACCTGTCATGAAATTTTGTTTGCTATTAATTTACATTACATGAGTGGAAAATATTTTCCAACAAGACTAATCATCTTAGCCTCTGGACAAATTCCAAATTAGGGAATTTCAAACTGATGAAGGCATATAATATTTTCCAGAGTCTCTGCTATGACACATTTCCTAAATTTAGTTTTTAAAAACTTACTTGCCAGAATGCTACTGACTGATATACCAAACACAACCTTTGTATCCACTTAATTTTATTTCCTTTGCTATACTCATCACTAGGCACAGAATGAGGGGTTGCAGCTACCTTCTGAATGATTCAGGAGCATAGGCCACCACAGTAACACAGAGCTTAATGGCTTCACTGATAGAAAATGTCAGATCTTCATTTCCATAGCAGAAATCTGAAGGGACAAAAAGCCAAGGCATACAATTAGAATGGAATCTGCTGGGGAGAAGATGAGTTTATCATGTCTAATATTGCCTTTCCAATTACATTTGTTAGATTTTATTCTCAAACTGGTGAAAATTATTAATTTTTCATATGGAGGGAATGAAATTCTGTTTTCTACTTTTGAGTAATTAGGTGGTAAATAAAAGTACTTTTTAAGGGTGACTTTAACAATCTTACCTAGTAGAAGACACTGAAGGCATCTTCATGTCCAAGGTAAAACATAAAGCTTTATCCTTGAATTACGTCTACTTCTACATATTCCATGACAATAAAGGACTGTTTTAGAAGGTTATTCACTTAGAATCACTGAAGATAACCCAACTTTCTAAAAACTGCAATGTTAGAGCAGTGGTCTACTGAACATGAGTATGATTTCATGCTGGAGAATTCTTTACACTTTGGGATCCACTCTCTTCATTCAGTGTTCTGTTTATTTCATATATATATATAATCTCAGTAAGAAAAAAATGTCAAGGGATATTTTGTATTTACCTAGTGACTTAAGAGGCTTCTCAGCTTTGACCAACTCTAGAATGTCTAATATGTCAGTGGTCTCTCCCTCCAGAGACTGTAGCAAGTCAAACAGGCATTGAGCTGATACGCCTTTCCTGGGCCCATTATTGGCAGCATCCTATATTAGGAAAAACAATTTTAGTTTATTGATTCCTATCTCAGTACTAATACGGTTAACCAAGAATTCAAACTTCATAAACATTATCACCAATAACAATCATGGAATATATGCAGAATTTAGCTTACACAATTTTTCAGCCAACAATGCTGGTGCATGATTTCGGAGTGGTACATCTGAATTTTAGGGGATCTATTGAATGCTAATCTAATACAAAAGAAATATTTGTGGAAGCTCATAAAAATACAGCAATATATGAAATGCTAGAACAGTTCATGTCAATGTGTCTCTGGTATGAGATGGTAGAACTAAGAAAATTTTCGTAATAGACTGAGAACTTCAAATGTGGTTGGAGAACAGATGCTTATTTCCATTAAAGACTGAATTTCACATGTCTTGTTTAATAACATGTCTCCAAACTGGAGTTACTTGCTATTTCATATCTACTTAAAATGGTTTTGATTCATTTATTAAAATGACAAATCCTTATTAAAGGTCATATGTGCCAGGCACTATTCTGCGCACTGAGATTAAAACAAACTAAAACCCAAACATACACACAAACATTAACCCCAACTAAAAACAAATAAACCAGCAAACACAAAAAGAAACGTGTTGCTCTCATGGAGCTTAAGTTCTACTGGTGGTACATGTTAATGAACCAAATCCAAGTATAACATTTGATATGGTGATAAAATGCTCTGAAGAAAAACAAAAGGTAAAGCAGGGTAGATGGTAGAGAATGACACCTTCCTTTGATCATTTTCTCTTTTCTATCCCTTTTGTGATTTGAACATAAGAGCTAGAAAGATGTTTTATTTACGCTGTAGGGGCTGAGACAGAGATCGAAGAGACTTGCTGAAGAGAAATAATTTTCTTATTGAAAGAAAAATGATTCATGGTATTCATGTGTCATTGGGTGGACAAAGGGAGCTGAGACATGGAATATACAAACTGACAACGGCCAGCCTATGTATAAAAATAGAGCTCTGATTTATGGCCTACAGCAACCTGCCTAGGAAAACAACCTACTGTCTATAAAACCCAGCCAAGAGAGCCAGCCTGATCTAAGTCAGGCTTATAGGAAGTCGGACCACTAGCTCTTGTGGAAGTCAAACAATAACTCCTATAACAATTGGCTTAAAATGTCTATAACAATTGGCTTAAAATGTTACTTGATTAGTAACTGATAGCTTCCTGAGTTTTTGTCTCTGCTGCCAACCAGGAAAAAGCCAAATATGTGGTTTAGCTCAGTTGGTAGAGCTGCACTCTCTGAGGACCTGGGTTCGATCCCCAGCACTGCAAAAACAGAAGGACAAGGCACAGTCCCAAAGCAATCAGCCATGGAAAACCCTAGCAGGGTCACTATGAGCTGGATGCAACTCGATAGCACCTAACAACAACAAACCTAGACATGTAAATAAGGTGCCTTGCTTCTGGTTTGCTTGCCTACAGCTTTCCTTAGGCGAACAGCCTCCAGGTGCACCCAAAGTTTCCTTCCTTTCCACTGTAGGAGCTTTCCTACTCCTCTACCTGTCTTTGCATTTCTGCCCAAACACAGTGAAGGTGGCTAACTTCCTTGCTATGTATAACAAGTGCTCAAAAAATAGCCTTTGCTTTTTTCATTTGGTTGGTCTTTGCTTAGTCCCACAGAGCTTACTCACAGGAAACTCCAGGAGAGGGGCCACACTAGCAAACAGCTGGAGCACGAAGGGCTTCCGATGTAGAATGTAGAACTGGTGGCAGGCAAATTCGATGGCTTGACGCAGCTGGGGATTGCTTTCATAGTCTGAATACACCTGTGGGGAAATGTCACATGCTCACAAAGTGCTTGTCTCATATTTCAAAGTTGTGCTTGCTTTTAAAACTTCCCATAGCTGTGGGAAACAGAGAAAATGGCTAATTTCATATGCTAGTGGAAGGCACTGCAAGATGGCATAAAAACTTTCTTGAGAGAACTCTGTATATACATACATATATATATATATATATATATATATATATATATATATATCTCCTAAAAAATCTAAATAGACTTTTCCCCAGGAAGCTTATGACTAGGAACTTTTCTCAAGGGAAGAACTAGTCAAGGGTACGATGATGTTTATCTAAGAATGCCTCCTGCAAGATTTTTTATGATGGTGGTGAACTTGAAACAATGCAAATCATTCATAAATGGTGGTTGATTAATTATAGTACATGCAAATAATGGTATAGTGTGCACTTGTTATAAAAGATGCTGTAAAACAAAATGTAGCTACATGATAAAATGTCCATGACATTCTGCATTGCATAAAAAGATAGGCTACAATATGAACATTTGGTATGATACAACTTTTTCAAAGTGTGTGTGTGTGTGTGTGTGTGTGTGTGTGTGTGTGTGTGTGTGTGACAGAGTGCCAGGATTTTTAAGAAGTGCAGTTATCTGGGAAAGAAGATTGTAGGTGATCTCTATTTTCAGTTATACTTTCTTTATCTTCTACAGTTTATAATAAGCACAATTGTTTTGGTAATTAGTAATGGTTATAAAAATAGAGATAATTGCCGCTATTTAAAAAATTGCCACTGTTTTTAAATAAGGCAGAATGTATTGTGATAATAAATTTGTTTCCTCCATAGGTTGGGCAAACTCCACTTTGCACAAACATTTATTATTTTTATAACTTTTATGAACATTTCTATAAAAACGGAAAACTAGGATTAGCCTCACGCCCTGTCTCAATTTGTTTCAGTACTCCTAAGCCTAGCCAGATATACATTAGACATGAGTAAACAGAAACTGTTCCTACTAAATTTATTTCCTCCAATCCTGACAACCCAAGTTTAGTTTAAGACAGCAGAAATTTCTGTTCAGCTGGAGGTCAGAGAATCTCCTGGGAGAAACATCAGGTGAACGCATGCCTTACATTTGACTTCAGAGCAGTAGTTCTTTAACTTTTTAGGGCATCAGAACCACTTGAAGGTCTTGTTAAAAATACACATTGCTGGCCCTGACACCAGTGTTTCTGATTCAGAAGCCCTGAGACAGGGCTCAAGAAAGTGCATTTCTAACAAATTCCAGGTGATGTTGGTGCTGCTGGTCCAGTGGCCAGACTTTGAGAACCACTGCTCTACAAGCAATGAGAAAGCATCTCCCAACTCAGTCAGGGTCTCAGGATGGAAAGGCATATTGTCAACTCTCTAAAATTTATGGGAGGATTTCATTTGGTGCCTTCTGTTGTCACAAAAGAAGATAACTTCATTACTAAAAAGTTTCAGCACAGATCTTGTTGAAGGACTAGCTATGAGCAGTACTCAGGTTTAGTTTCTGGTTAGAGAAGGAGATTCCGGACACCTGCAGCATGGTGGGGAGAATCCACTGGTAGCCGCTGAGAGAGAAGAGGTGATTGAAGTGCACAGCAGTGTTGATGACGGTGGCCGCGTACTGTCTGAGCAGGGCACTGTCTTCTGGGTGGAGGATCAGAGCCCCATTAAAAACATTGAGAAAAAGCATGATTTCATCTCCCCAGGGAAACTCGCTCGGCATGCCCAGGAACATCTCCTCAAGGAGCTGGATCCACAAGCTTTTCTGAAGAGTGTCAAGGCCAAATAGTTCCTTCCCAGCTGTGAGGACATGAAATAGCAGAGACAGAATTAGCCCCACACCAAATCTGTCAGCGTGAGCAGGAGATCAAACGAGAGGGTGCTGCTGTTTGCCATTTGTTCCAGGATGAGAAGATCTACTGCCAAAAGGCTTTCCAGCATGGCATTGCTGGCACTAGCATAACACTTTCTAGTTCTCAAAGGATTTTCCTCAGCACATCTTTGATTTAACTCTGTGGGCAGGATAGGGCAGGCATTTGGAGCATTTTGCTGCTAAATAAGCTGTAGCTTTGGGAGAAATGTTATACCAGCTAGACAAACGGCAGGGCTGGGGTTCTCATCACTGTTCAGACTAGAGCCCTTTCCTCTGCTCTCCTCTACCTTCTGCATGAGCACACCAAGGCATAGGGAGGCTAATTTAAGTGAATTGTCCCAAATTAATAATAGATCAGGATTCAAAAGTAGGCCTTTTTCTGTTTCTCCATGTCTCTCAAGTCAGGCATAACTTAGAGTAAAATGCTCCTATCTTACATGTAGAGTTCAATGAATTTTGACAGAAATACACACTCATGAAATCAACACCCTATCACTATGTAGATAATTTTCATCACCTCAAATTCTCATGCCTTTTCTAGGAAATTCATTTCCTCCCAGTCCAAAGGCATTCACTTTTCTGACTTCTGTCACCCTATACTGGTTTTGCCCCCTTTGGAACTTTATGTACGTACATAAGCTTTGGCTTAGGGACTCCCCTCCCCTAATACCATCACCCTCCTTCCCTCACTTGCTTGTGACACCTGCAGCAGGCACTGGCCTGAAAGCCTGGTTCTTGGAATGGCAGTGTCAGGATTACCTGGGAACTTGTTAGAAATGCCACTTTGGGCCCCATCTTGGAACTCAGAAGTGGAGGGTGGGACCCAGCAAGCTGAGCTTTCACCAGTCCTCCATGGGATTCTAACTAACGTCACTCAGATTTCAGAACCATCTTCTCATCAAGTGCTCTCCAGGGCAGAAGGAAACAAGGGTATAAGGAAAAGCCCAAGAGAGGCAAAGCTTCTTTCCTGCTTGGTACCTTGAGGATCGCTGAAGAGTGAAAACTCAGCGTCTATAGCACTTCGAGGGAAAGAGGGCAGCCGGAGGAGATCTTCCTGAAGCATGGAGACATGGGACTGCTTGTGGGCTGTGGGGATCTTTTGGGTGAGGGAGATGAGAAACAACACCCGCCCTACCTCCTCCAGCTTCCGAGTGAACACCTAGCAGGGAGACAAAAGCAGCAGCAGATAAAAAAGCACAATTAGGAACTTCAAAGGTCCAGAGTGAAGAAACTGAAGTGAAATCATCAATGACTAACTAGCTGATAAAAGGAAAGGAGGAAAAGTGGAATGAAAGATAAATTTTTTTTTCTTTCCACATAGAAAGAGCAAACAAACTTAGTTGACTTTCAGTTCCTGTTTCTGTCTGCTATACAGAAAGAAGAGTTTTTTCTGGAGTTCCTTGGCTTGAGGAACCCAATTCAGGCATTGTCAAGACAACTTGGTATTACATAAAGCCCAATTGTTTGGGTGTCACAATATAGAAGACCTTCTCTAACAGGGAGCCAGCCAGCTGGTTCCAATTGCTTCTACCCTTTCCATTTCTCTTGATGATTAGTGGGCAGGGCGAGGTAATGTTGTTAGATGCCTCCCTGCCCTGTCCAACTCGTGGCAACCCTTACAGAGTTTTCAATGGCTGATTGTTTTGGGATTGCCTTGGGAGTGGATTGCGACATCCTTCTCCCATTTTTGCGGTGCTAGAAATCAAACTCAGGACTTCAGAGACTGTAGAGTGGCACTCTACCAACTGAGCTAAATCCCAGCCCCTGCAAGATGATTAGGAAGTTCATAAGTAATGAAATGCTGCTGAGGAAACTTCTGAGCCCGAACCATAAGCCTGCCTGTTATCTCCTACCTGGAGAACTGAAAAGTCCTAAGATTCCAGCTTGGAGTATATCTAGAGCAAGAGACACATTTTACAGTGCTCTTTTGAAATATGTTCTTAAACATGATAAAAACAAACACATGAGAAGTGCCATTATTGACCATGATTTTAATTATCTTGCTGTTAAAATCAGGCTGGGATAATGTTGGTGAAATTGCTTTAGATACTGCTCATGTTTAAGATCTTTCAATTTTGCCCAGCGCTTTAGACTTGGCAACACATTCAGTATTTTCTTTCTTTTAAAAACAATTTAGGCAGTTAATGGTAGCAATTTGTAAAAATTACATAAGTGGTCTTATTCTATGCCATTCCCATTTATCTCCTGGAGATATTTTTGGATGGTTTAATGCCAAATTCACATCTTTGATGTGTGTAGAAAAATTGAAATGATCAAGTATTTGGAAATTCTTGTTTATGTATTTTCTTTAAAAATAAAAATAAATCCATAGGCTATTAAACCTGTATCAATTTTATTACTGTGCACTAACGCCATGCTTTGCATGCAGAACAATGACTTTCCTTAAGCTCAAAGTCTGATTTGAGATTAGATATGTGAGCATTATTCTGCTTTTCAATCTTACACCTAAGTACAACTGCTTTATGGTGTCTCTTCCTGTTTTAAGGAAAGTTATTAAAGTCAGATTGCTGGTCAGTGTCAGAGCTGAGATGGAGTTCAAATCTCTGGACGTTAGCTCAATGTTTTTTTTTCAGGAATACTACACTGATCCCTTTTTATTTCTTTTTCAGCTGGTAAAATCCTCTGGAATATCCATCTAGAAGCTTTATTATGTATGCTTCTGATTCTGTTTTACGAAAACAGGATTGGAAACAAAAATGTAAAATGAAAACCCATATTTAGAAACCAGTTGTTATTGTTAAGGGCCATCCAGTCAGTGGCTGTCTCATAGCGACTCTATGTACAACCGATGAAACAATATTGTCATACTTCTCTGCTATTCATAGGGTTTTCAATGGCTGATTGTTTTTTGGGAGTGGATTGCTGGGCCCTTCTCCCAAGCCTACAGCACCTGGTGTTCACCGATGGTCTCCCATCTAAGGACTAACCAAGTCCAACCCTGCTTATCTTCCAAGATCTGATAGGATCAGACACCACAGTGCTATGACTGTAGGCTAGAAACTAGTAGGTAAATGAATTTCTATTGTTTATATCCAATATTTATCAAAACATTACTTTGTGTGAGTTCTTCTTAATAGTATATGCCATGATCTAATTTATAAAATTTAACACACTATTTTAGGGAATAATTATTGAGCAAGGCCATTACCCACATTCTCCAGAGAAGATCATAACAGAATAGCAGAGTTGATAACATATTAACAGATTATCTATCCCAGCAACAGAACACAGAATAAAACTGAGTAGTCAGACACCTGTTTCTGAATGAGCTCCTGTCCTTTCTCTGGATGCATGTGTACAAGGTTCAGCTGTGGAGATACTGACCTCCGGAAGGGGTAAATGTCTCGAACATAGGTCTGTGGATTACACAAAGAGAAAGAGTTCAAACAATTAATTTTATTCTCATTTACTCTTTGTTCAAAGGTTAAACAAAAAGGTTCATTTATTTTCTAATGGTTTTAATTCTTGCTAATTTTATATTCCTCTATTTTGAAAGAACCCAGAGAAAGTAATCCCCTTCCTCAAGACAGCTTCACTCTACCCAGGCTGGGTACCCTTTCCAGACACTAGGTACTATGTTAGGAGAAACAGAGCTAAAGACAATGTACTAAGCAACACTGTGGAAGACAGAAGTCACTGGAAAGTGATGCCAGGCGTCATCCTGGGGTGTCCTTCTGCTTATTAGGTCAGGTCCCTATGGTTTGTTGAGCATAATAGAAAAGAGAACTAGAACAACATTATGATTCAAAATAGACACATAATTATTTATGGACAGCTTAATTTTTTGCTTAGATGTAATTATGATAAATAACTAAGTACCTTATCTGGCATCTCTTCCTCAATGGTTACACCTACCCTAACACAAATACTATTATCAACACCTTCACTTAACAGACTAGGACTCTAAAGGGCAGAAAGGTAAAGTAACAAGTCCAAAGCCACACAGACCCAAAAAGCAATGCCTCGACAATTATAAGCTTCACTCAGGAAAGGTGCTGCCAGCCTTTGATACAACTCAGTATGAGCATCCTACCGTGGTCTCACCTTATTGTAGTGGATAAGGTTCCACCGTTTATCCATCAAGAAATAATGTGTAGATTGGGATTCTGGGATGTTGAAAAACTCCAGACACTCCTAGAATAGTAATAACAAATTTTAATAGATGCTTATCAAGAATATATTATTTGCTAGGTAGTAAGCAGAAAGATACAAATATCGATATTGAAAATAAACAAGATAACTTCTTATAAGGATTTGATATATATCTTCATATATTTTATATATCACATACGTATGTGTACATGAGAATATATCATCATAGTTTTATAAAAATGATATAATAAAGACTGATAATGTAATGTAAACCATCGACTCTCACAGTGCCTGGATGGCCAGTTATAATTCATACTGCATGATAGACTGTGAAAGCACAGTGGCACCTACTGTTTTCAAAATCAGGAAGAAAGTCTGTTTAGTAACAACATCAAGGATAATCTGAACTACAATGCATTGAGCATTTACTGTATACTACTGTATAGTAGATTCAGTGATTTCCATGTAGATAACCTGTAAAACTGACCTGGCATTCCAGTATTGTTGAAGAAAGAAATTGACTAGAGATGTCCAGTTATTTGATTTAGGCCCCACTGGCTGTGGTGGAGCCTGGACATGAATATGCTGTCTGACTCATGCTATCCTACCATCCAACATGAATATATGAATGAAACGGTGTTGAAATTTGCTTTAATAAGTCTTAGGAATTCTCTGGAGATGTCTGATTAAAGCCTGAAGGAGAAATAATAACTCTTTCTACTGAAATAAAACACACAAATTTGGCAAAGGTGAATCTGCAGGAGGCCTTTTCTACTTATTTTGTAGCCAAGAACTGTGATCCATAAAATCAGATTACTTCATGTTTGGAGTCCAGACAAATGGAGGATTATTGTACTAGTTTACTTAATACATTACCTTTAAAATTTTACAGGCATGTGTAGCCATAATTGTGTTTCTTTTGAGGGGATCATTACCATAACTATTGGAAAAATCCTTTCTTGGCCCATCTGTCTTGTACTCTAAGGTATGTATTTCCTGATTCACCAATAATTTCTTCTGGTGACAAGTCAAGACTATACAGATTCTGCTGAGTGCCACAAGAATGTCTGGCTTGGGTCATCAGCTGACAGCCAGAGTTTCCCTCAGTGGACAAACCCAGGGCACTTTCAGGAGGTCCACAAGCAATGCCCAGAAGGTACTCAGCTGGAATTCCCTGCATCTCAGGGGAAGTCAGGAGTAACATCAGAGAACTACACTGCTGCTATGAGACAGAATGTGCCTTAGTTTGCCTGTTTGAAGGCAGAGCTAAAATGCCAGTAAAAGTGGGGAAAATTGTTATGTAACATAACAGTGGAACATAGTTTTGAAGAGTAAAGAATTTCCTAAATTTATTTGAAGACAGAAGAATGCCACTTAATTCTAAAATGTATGTTTACTAAGATGGCCATAAGCATGCATTAAAAAAAATCACTTCTGTCAAAAAGTGTTCCTACCTTCAATAGGGCTTCAAATTGAGTGTCTTCATGGACTGGTAGCTGGGTTGGGATATCACACTCATTCTGTCCATGAACTACTAAGGTTTTGGTACCTATAGAAAGTAAAAATCACAACAAACAGACTCTACTATAGGAAAGTTTGTGCTTAAAACATAAAATATTCAAGTACCATCAATAAACTGATTTCTAAGCTGGGCATGGTGGTGCATGCCTGTAATCCCAGCAGCTTGGGAGGAGAAACCAGGAGGATCACAAGTTTGAGACCAGATGAAGTCTGCGTAACTTAGTGACACCCTGTCTCAAAAAGTAAAGACAAAAAAAAAAGGGCAGGGGGTGCATCTCAGTGGTCAAGCACTTGCATAGCATGCAGGCGTGAGGCCCTGGGTTCAACCCCTAGTACTGTAAAAAATGAAAATAAAAATAAAAATAAAAATAAACTGATTTCTAGTGTATTGTTATTAAGTGCTTAAAATGAGCAGTGTATTGTACTAATTGGACTCCCTTATTCATAGTTAAATATATATTTCAATATTCATATATATATTTCATATACATATTCAATATTTCATATATATTCATATATTCAATATTTTATAAATATTTCAACATATATGTTCACTTATTAAATAATGATAGCTATTCTTTAGGAGTTCCCAATACTTTTGTCTGCCTTTTATACGCACAATTGTATTTAAATTGCCCCAAAACCCATGACATGAAGTCTTATTATTTTCATCTTACAAATGAAGAAACAGAAATTGAGTATTGAAAGACATGCATTTATTTAATGGAAGAGCCAAAATTCAAATCTCAAGCATGCAACAACTAATTGTTTTTGTTGTTAGGTGCCATTGAGTTGAATACGACTCATAGAGATTCTCATAGGGTTTTCAATGACTGATTGTTTCGGGTTTCAGGAGTGGATTGCCATGTCCTTCTCCCATCTATGAGGTGCCGGAGATCGAGCCTGGGTCTTCTTAAAGTGTGGAGCAGCGCTCTACCAACTGAGCTATTTTAAATGAAATGTCCAGGCAATGATGGTTGAGAAAATCTAAAGAAAGATATTGTTGTTAGGAGCAGTTGAGTTGAGTCCAACTCATAGTAACCCTCATAGAGTTTTCATTGGCTGATTGTTTCAGGATTTCTTCATGAGTGGATTGCCACATCCTTCTCCCATAAGAAAGCTATTAGGAAAAAAAAAAGACCAAGGACTTGAAATGTAGCTTAAAATGCATATTTCCTGTATTCCACTTGGCTGGTTGAGATAGATTTTCTTTTTTTACTTCACTCAATTATAAATCTTTGTGAACATTATGATTTTTCTTTCCTTCCTTCCTTCCTTCCTCCATTCCCCCTTTCTTTTCCTTTCTTTCTTTCTTTCTTTCTTTCTTTCTTTCTTTTTCTTTTTCTTTTTTTTCTTTTCCCATCCTCCTTCCCCTCCCCTCTCTCTCTCTCTCTCTCTCTCTCTCTCTCTCTCTCTTTCTGACAAAGTCTTGCTATCCAGGCCAGTCTGGCCTTGAACTTACAAACCTCCTGCCTCTGCCTCCAAATGTGGGAATTATAGCCATGAGCTACCATGCTCAGCTTTGGTCTGCTTTCACTTTCAATGAGTAGTTTTTAAGTAGATGAGTATCTTTGTAATAAAGACCCATCACTTTTTAGGGGGGTACTGTAGAGAATATATGCCTGAAGTCATACCACTGTGGAGTCTGATCTCATCAGATCTGGGAAGCCAAGCAGGATTGGACCTGGTTAGGACTTGGAGGGGAGACCATTTGGAAACCTCAGGTGCTGTAGGCTTGGGAGAAGGACTTGGCAACCCACTCCCAAGAAACAACCAGCCATTGAAAACCCTATGAATAGTAGAGAAGCACTGACAATAGTGTTTCATCTATTGTACACAGGGTTTCTATGAGTTGGACACTGACTCGAGGGCACTTAACAACAACAACATAGGACATATGCATATACAACTACCATTTGTTGAATGCTTACCATGCATCAGGCAAGGCAGGAAGTATTTTGTGTACTTAAACTTATTTATTTATCACATTTAGGAAGTATAAAACATATAGTTATTTCACACATGAGAAAGAAAGCTTTGAAAAATGATCTTTCTCATAGTGAATACTAGTTACATGGCTAATAAGTGGCAGTGCTGATTTTAACACAGGCTTCTTTGCTATCAAAACTTGTGTTCTCATCTATTTATAATTTTGTCTTTCTCATATGTATCATCTCATATTTTCATAGTCACTGAACAAGGATAAAGGGTTGATAAAATCTTCATCTTAAGGACAAGCAAGCTATGTGAAGTGAAAAGGCACTATATCTAGTGTTTGTATCACACATCATGTTCTTTTGTAATTCCCCCACTTCCTGACTTTCCTTTTTCCAATTTTTCATAAAGCTGCCTCTCATTGAGTTTACAAAGGACTGGGGTCCATGCCATGCAAACAATATCATACTCATTGCAGTGCCAAATACTCAGAAAGACTTTTAGTTCAGCTGGCCTTTTATGATAGACTTAAATAAATCTTTAACCTTGGCCACCCTTCAAGGACTGACTCACAAGGACTCTGTTCTGATGTCTCCCTTTTCATCGGGCAACTCCTGACTTTTTAAAGAATCTATTGTATTTCTGATGGTGTGAAACAAAAATTCTTTGATGTATTCAATATTAAGGCTTAGAACTTGGGAAATTTTTCCATGGATCAAAGAGTCTGGGGTCTTTCAAATGGCTATTTTTATTTGCTTTATTTTATTTTTTAAAGTTACATCACCTGGAAGCAGTAATGGATTACCTGGCATGGATGCAGTCACCAGGAGCTTTACTTCACATTGCTCCTTCTTCATTGTCTGCTTGAGGTCCTTGAAGAAGAGGCCCTCCACATACCCAACCACCTCCCACAGGAAGGTCAGAGTGGCAGAAATGGCATCCATTCCCCATTCACAAGGGGTCCGCACAAAGTACATGATTAGTCCCACCTGAGAAGCAGAACAGAGTTCACAAGGCTACAGGAATTCTGCAATACCATCCTCACTTCCTTTCATTTTCTTTTTTGTAAAATTAAAGCATCTTCTGCACCTTTGTACTTTCTGCTCAAGTGCCTCTCTAACACTTTCCAATGGCTGTGATTGGGAGAAGATGTAACTGGAAAACTGGCCAAACAGGCTTCTGTATGTGTTTATATATCATTAAAATGACTAATTCTTAAGAAGCGGCAGCAGGTCATTTTTCCAGATATTTTATCACTTGGTAGCTCAAGAACATTGTTATTGTTGTAAGGTGCCGTGGAATCTGGTCTCATTCGCAGCGACACTATATACAACAGAATGAAACATTCCTTGACACTGTGCCATGCCCAGCACTGTGTCAGCACTTCTCTGTTATTCATAGGGTTTTTGATGGTTCATTGTTTTTGGGATTGCTTCAGGAATGGATTGCTCCTTCTCCCATTTTTGAGGTCCTAGGGATCAATCCCAGGGCGTCAAAGAATGCAGAGCAAGCACTCTACCAACTGAGCTAGAGTGTTGTTGTTGTTGTTAGGTGCCATTGAGTCGGTATCTGACTCATAGCAACCCTCATAGGGTTTTCAATGGCTGACTGTTTCCAGGATTGCCTTGGGAGTGGATTGCCAGGCCCTTCTCCCATTTTTGCAGTGCTGGGAATTGAACTTGGGACCTCAGAGACTGTAGCACAGTGCTCTACCAACTGAGCTAAATCCCAGCCCAAGAGCTAGAATGTAGACCATCAAAAATTAATCCATGATGCCTACCTAACTACCATTTGCAGTGAATTGCCTAATATATTTAATGATCCAAACCAAGGATGTTCTTCTTGACCAAGATAGTGAACTGGAAATTTTTGTTTGTGTGTCGTCTAAAGTAATTTGGAAATATGTGCTCTTTTGCACATTTTAAAGTTGACATTTAAAATGTCTCATCATAAGTTTATTTTTAAATAGGAGGTAGAATGTGTTCAACATTTTATACATTATAATAAGATGAGGATTGACTGTAGTTGGAATATTTGATGAAGTAACTTTTGACTACCTTACTACACAGCACATGACAAAATCAGAAAGAAATCACATAAGGTTTTGTTCTTTCTTTTCTTTTTCTTTCTTTCTTTCTTTTTTGCTTCTCCTTTCTTTTTTTCTTTCTTTTTTTCTCCTTCTTCCCTTCCTTCCTTCCTTTTTCTTCTGTATATCTTAGCCATTATTTCTTGAAAACATGGGTAGTCCTAGAAAACTTTCCAGTTACTTTGAAAGAATCAGTGTCACTAAGACAATCTGCTTTAGTGGTTCTGCATATTGAATACTCTAATGATGACCATAGGTCACCTCTAGAAGAAATGTGTAAAAAATGGAAAAGGTGGTAAGTCTGATGGGTTTTAAGTGCCTTACAATCATAAATGTAGCTTCCTTAAAAATAATACATACTTCAGATTCTTCCTCCATCTGACACACCTGTCAGTGAGCCAGGCAATGGCTAACTGGGATGGCGGACAAGTTCAAGAAGTGTTGGTATCTGTTAAGTTGAAGATTTAGAGTTTTTTCCCCCATCCCCTTAAAGCTATCTGGAAACTAAACCTCTTCAAAAGTCTTTGCCTACCCACAGAAGTACTTTTAGTCACACTGAAGATTATTAGGTCAAGTGAAGCAGAGATTTAAATGTCCCTAACAGCCTGAAAGTGATGGCCCAATGTTCCCAATATCCCCACCACCCGTACCTATAATGGTCATTGGAAAAAGAGATGTATCATATTGGCAATGCTTTAAAATGACTCTGCTCTTCACAGTTCCGCCTTTTTGAGAACAAAACCCTTTTCCTCACCTCCCCAAAGCATCTCTCTGCTTGGAACTCAGGGGAAGATTAGAGTTTGGCCAGAAATGCGAAGATAAGAATCTATATTCATGAAACATAAGATTTTACAGCAAAATCAAGGGGTGCCCAGCCCTTTTTGCTAGTAGCCTTTCAATTCTCTAGCATGGAGGACTCATGTTCAATTCTAAGATTTATTTGGCATTGACAGAAGGAGTGTATTGCAGAAGAGAAATGACATATTCATCTACCTGTCACTGGTCTAAAGGAGAGGAGAGTGTGATCCAGGTGTTTCCCCTATCTAGTGACCTGGGGAAATGGGCAGTACATGGGCAAGTGAGGGTGAGGTGGAAGGGTCTTTCCTACAGGTGCTCTCTGGGTTGTTGACAGTCCTACCTCTGAACCTTTCCATACCAACCTGGATGGAAGGTAAACTTAGCAGTGCACATACTTAAACCGAAGAGGGTCTTGACGTTTGGCTTTGCTAATATGTCTTTGGGTTTTATGTGATGTAGACAGAACCCAGAATTAGTGGAACCTGTGGTGAGAGAAATTTCCAGATAAAATGCCATAGGCTGTGTCATTGGGCAGGAAACTAGCCAGGGAACTTCCTATGCTGGAGCCATGTGGAATTCACAGAGGAACTCAGGAGGAGTCTACAGCACCAGCAGAGGCTGAGGTGAGGTTGCCTCTCCCAACAAACATACTTGGGAACAGGCAGACCTCAGGTTACAGCAGCCAAGGGCTTTTGCCAGTAAAGCATCAAGTCACCAGCTAGCCAAAGAACACTGTCTCCCCAGTGGAGAGGCTAGAGAAAACCCAAGGGATAGAATATGGAGCAAAAGCCTCCTCCCCGCCATTCCTCATAGCTGCTAGAAACAAAAGCAGTGGAAAGGAAGGGGATTCCTAGAGAAAAAGCAGTTTTACCAAAGAGAGACTGAACACAGTCCAAAAGCACTGTTTATATTTTTGTATCGGTCTGAACTTAAAACTGGATTGGACACTTATTTATATTTTTCTCTTGCCAACCAGCAAGTGGGCACTCAAGAGGAAGACCAAATTAGCCATAGGCAAGAGAAAGGAATTACAAACATTCTCTGAATGTTGGACTCGTAGTGTGAGTTAAATTTATCACGCTGCCATGGATGCATATGTACATGCATATGGGTAACTATTTCCCTGACAATAATAGGGGAGAAAGAGAGAGTTCTCCTAAGAGAGACATTACCATAATTTGGCTGTCTGTCTGTCTAGATTAAGGTGCAATTTCAAAGCATAGTATCATGTCTCAGTCCCCAAATTACATATTCACTTGGGGGTGTAAGGAGGAGAATGTGAAGAAACTGGTAATCCCTGGAAGGGCCAGGAAGAAGTTGTCATAACAGGTTAAAGCATACACAGTTGTCATAGAAAAATACTCTCACGATTACTTTCTATTTAGGTCAATGTGTGCGTGTATACGCATGCTCATGTATGCTTTAAACTGCAAAACAGGAAAAGGGGAAAATGACTAAAAATGACATGAACCTACATAAGGAACATAATGCTAAAGGAAGATGAAGGAAACTGACATTTATTGAGTATCTGACATATGCCAAAGATTGTGTTAGGCAGGGTTTTCCCCATATTAAAAGTGATGTGTTCGGCTGACCATAACTTATCTTTGGTCACATAATTATTGGAAATTTATTGAAAAAAAAATTTCCTAAGACCTTTTTCTCATGTTCCTTCTTCCTACTTGGAAATGAATTAGTTGCTGAGACTCACCAAGTAGTTGAATAGGATATGAGATGTCTGAGCAGGAAAGTCTCCAATATTTAAGAGAAGTTTACGCAGCATGTACATTAACTCATCCTAAAAGAAGAGCAGAATTTTTAATGTCTTATCCACCTGCCATACAGTGGATAATAATATTAATTTCTTAAAGATTAAGCAAACATTTTCTTACTTTTGCCCACATATTAATTTCAATTATGCTCAATATTTTAATATAGTATATGTGATATTTCATATATACATATAGTATATGTGATTTTTATCATTTAAATGATCTGAAACACCTTTTTCATATAAGCTAAAATATAGATATCACTGAGAAGTAGTCAGACAACTGTCATTTTTTTAAAGAAAATAGTTTTATCCTGTGTCTACAGGTCATAAATTAATCACATAAGAGGTGTATATTTAGTTAACTCTATTTGCTATGATTGCCAGGTGTGATGGAAATGTGAGGAGAATCTGTTCTCAGAAACCATTAAGCAAACTAAGCTTATTGAACCTCATAATTCTGTTTCCTAGGTCTTCAGTCAACAAGATAAAGTAAAGTCAAATGAGGATAAATTGAAATATCTGTAATTAACCTTACTGTTCAGAAACTAAATAGAATCTTCCAGTGAATATGACTATACCATGGACACGAACAAATAATTTTTAATCATCAGTGTACTTTTTCATTGTTCAGAAAACTACTTTTATTTGGCGTCTCTCAGGGCAATCTGGAAAATTAGCTTTTTGGCTAATGGATAGTGTTAACATATTTTAATAATCTTCCCTGAATTACAGGCTGCCAACCACTCAGAATTCAATAAATATAGCCAATACTAAAATCATCATACTGAATTTAGTCTTTTTTTAAAGTATTGAGAACCTTGCAGTCTTAGAGTCATCACTAGCAATGCACCATGCACATATTATTGTTGTTATTGTTGTTGTTGTTGTTGTTGTTGTTGTTAGGTGCTGTCAAGTCATGTCCGACTCATAGCGACCCTCATAGGATTTCCAATGGCTGTTTAAGGATTGTTGCTGGGACTGGCCTGCCACATTCTTCTCCCATATGTACATATAGTGATACTAATTACTATAGAAATTTGAAAAAAAAACAGTATAACTTAATATTGGTCATTGTTATCATTATTCAAAACATACTCATTAGCTATGTATCAGAGAACACTGATGTTGCATGCACAGCACTATGAAGTCTTTTGCTTGCTTTTGGCAGTGTGCACACTGCTAACTACACCATGTAAAGAAAGAGGAATTTACTTGTCTATTGCTGATGGTCAATTTTTCCAGAAAATGCCGAAGAACTGTTGATGGATCTTCAATTAGACAATTCCATAAGACTTGCTGGGCCACAGCACTCACTTCAGAAGAGAAAGGAAGTTGAACATTTGTCTTAAGTGGAGATAATATTAGATAAATTACTCAAACAATTTATTAAGCTTCAGTTTCTCCTTTTTACCCTAAAAAGTTTCTCTGAATACCTTTCCTATTGAAAGGTGGATAATTTTTCTTTTTGTTGTTGATGATGAACATTTGTACATGTAAAGAAAAGGAAACAAAAAGGCAAAGGATAGTCATGAGTTATTAGCACTGCTTTTGCAAAGAATATCTTTGTGAATATATGTTTTGTCTTTCTTGTGGAAAACACCCTAATGTTAGCAATGGTAAGTCCTCATTAAAGTCATATTTCATTGCTTATTATATAGATAAATTCCTAAAGTAATTATTTGGTTTTTACATATTTTGATTTAAGATGCACATAAACTAGAGACGGTCTTTTACTGTCCACACAAATGCTTTAAATAGTATCTCCTTCACCAAGATAACAGAGTTGAGCCACTAATGATTAGGTATCCATTGCTAATGAGGAAATCTTATGCATCTTAATGAGAAATAAAGGCCTACTTGTTTGGAAAAAGTGGTCAGGCTAAGGCTGCCTGGTAGTGCCTGGTGAAGAAAGCAGACAGGTGAAGAGAGTGATGGTCAATTCTGGATGATCATCAGTTTGACCAGAGTTTCTCAATTCCGTTAGTTTTCTAAACTAGGAATGTAGAATTTAGCATAAATTTATCATTCTGCCTTTATGTTGGGTAAATGATACCAATTTTTGCTTCCGAACCATCCAATTAAAATTCAGAGTAATATAAATCAATAAAATGAACAAGAAATATATAAATGTAAGATTTAGCCTCTATGTATCTCTCTCAGTAAATAAAATAGGCATGGGTATTTTTAGATTGAAATTGCTTGTAAAAATATCTTTATAATAGTTTTTAAATTCTCAGTTTAATGCTTAAGGCAGTTTAATGCTTAAATCATGGAAAAACTCAAAGGGAAAAATAAAACTACTAGGTCTACTAGTCATAGGAATAGCTATTAACAGTTTAAAACGTGTTTTATAATGTATTTTAAAGTATTTTAAAATAATATATGGAAAATATTGTTTCATAGTCAGTTTTTTACTTAGCAATATGAAGAACACTTTTTAAGGTTAACAGTCTAGAATGTGATTTCTAATGTAGAGAATGCTATCATATGTCATTGTTATTGTTAGGTGCCATTGAGTCAATGTCTGATTCATAGTGACCCTACAGTACGACAGACAAAACAGTATTGTGAGTACTTATCCCCTATTTATAAGGTTTTCAATGGCTTAACTATTATATGATAGTATTAATTAATTGCCTGCTGTATGTATAATGTGTATAATATCCTTCATAAACATATATACAGCCTTCATTATTGCTATAAGAAATTGCTAGCAACTAATTCAGTGTCAAAGGGTTTTATACTTTGAAATTTTTTGACCCATATCATGAAATACTATTCCAAAATGTTTGCACCAAATTTTGTGCTCCTTTAGAAAAATGTTCAAATGTTCTTTTTCTTGGCTCTTCAACAGTTGTGGATACTTTCATTTAAAATAATCTTTGCCAGTTTTGTAACTGAAGTGCAGAAGATTTCATTGTTGTTTTAAGCAACAGTGTTGTTCATAGGTGGTATAGGCCAATAGACTGTTTATGTCCTTTGCTCACTTTTCTACTAGGGTTTTTTAAAAAGCCATTATTGCATTTTAACATTACAAATATTAACTTTTTGTCTGTTACAAATCTTTATCCCTGGTTTATCATTTCATTTTGCACCTTTTCTTTTTAGGCAGTACATCTGGAAAGACAGTCAAGTAAGAAAGATGGCTTTATTGGTATAAAATTAATAGCTAAGATTTCCAAGGTGGCCAATGTCATTGTTTGACTTTCACGTGGCCAAATAAGTGTTGTTCTGTTTTCTTGTCATAAACAATGCTCCTGGACCCAACTACCTATTTTAAATGCAATTTCTTAGTCATAAAAGTGATGAGAGAAGGAGTTGGAGAAAGTTACAGTATCAGCACGGTAGGCTACAAGTCTATACTTATAATATGTGCATAAAACAATTCAACATGCAGTCAGAGTAGTTAACATGTTCAAGAGCCACCTATTGTTTTCTATCGACAAATCACTTAAGAACATTATTAATAACTGGGACAAATTGTACCTGCTACTCCATCTTCCCGCACCTCACCATCCTCCATTAGATGAACAATGGGAAGTACTGCTGCACAGATGCATGCTGGGAACACTGCTTGTGGGGGCTGAGGCACATGGTGGTTTGGTGTGTGTTCTGTGGTGTGTTCCTCATCTGAAGGGGGAGACAAAACCAAGTGGTCTCAGGTGTGGTTGGGACATTTTTAAAAAAGCTTCTGAGCTGACTGCAATGTGTAGCCATGGTGGAAAAATAAAAACTTCTGAAGCCTCAGCAATATGATTACATGTATTGTAATTACAATAGGGCCAACTTTAAAATGACAATTGCTAGGTTAAATCAACAATATATTCTTTTTTTAGGACTCTACTACATCTATTTTTTTTCTTTTTTAGAACTTCAAGTCATGAAATAAGTTAACAAATAGAGTGCAATGAAGTGAGGTAATGACATTACTGGAAAATACAGTATTTCAAGATACATAAATTATAAGAAAAACAGAAGACATCTGCAAGAGGACACACCTTCAGCGCTGACTGCTGAACGCACTGACCAGACTGACCCTCTGCGGAAGGAGTAATTTCTGTGGGAAGTGCTGGAGGTACAGGATGGACTCACAGACAGCCGACGGGATGCCAGATTGGTGACTTCTTCTACTGGCAAATAAAACGGGGAATGTGAACTTTGGTTTTATAACATAGATTTTTCATCATTTACAACCATGGTTGTACTTACATCACAAGTATATACTACACTCAGACAATGAAGTTCAAGTAGCTTATAGTGTACTTAGAAGAGGAAACAACAAAACTTCTACAGAAACGGGAACTTCCTCCCAAAATTTTCCACAAAATCAGGGCAAAGAATCATTGAATTTACAATGGTTGATAAAGCACTTTCTGGTACCAATCGACAAACTGTCTACACTTGTGAAGGTTGAAAGTAGTTAATGGATTGACTCCATTTTTCATGATGAAAGACTGGTTGCCATTACTTAAAATGCATTCTAGATTCAGCTGTTTCCTGTATCGCAACCAATTCTTGGTCCATTACCAGATTGGTTCAGCATGGCTAACATCCTCCTCTGGAAACAAGCCAACTCTAAACATTGGAGAACTATTCCCTTTCTTTGGATAGTGTCAGGATGTGAGAGAGGGAAGAAGTGGGGCATATCACCTCTCATCACTTAACGTCATCGCTGTTTATTTCTAAGAAAATCCTTTCCCTGTGATGACCCCAAGCAGTCCCATGTGTAGAGGGCACCTTCTTCTTCCGGCTCCGAGTTGGGTGTGCACGTGGGCTCGTAGCAAGCCTCCTGGGTGATGGGGATGGCTGTGATGAGGCTGGCTTCTCGACCAAGACGCTTCTTCTCCTCCTCTTGCTGCAAGTTCTTTAAGATGTGTTCTGCCCTCTGATGGGAGCGGGACACGGCTCGGGCTGAAAAGGATTTCTGTGGAAACATAAAAGCAAATTTACTCAGTAGCAACTCTTCTTGCAAGGTCATTGGTAGAAAATGTAATCCAGAGGACTGCGCAAGGGGGCAGTTTGTCCTCAAGAAATATTAGGGCATCCATGATCTAGTCATGGTGATTTATTTCCTTGCATTTCTACTAAGTCTCTACAGTTGGTAACCTTTTCTTTTTCTTTTCTTTTTTAACTCAATCAAATCAGTTCCTCAAGAATGTCTATAATTTATGGAGACAATCTTATTTAATCTTTAGGTTTGGGGTGATATGAATGATTAATTCTTTAAACATTATGACAAATAAAATTTCATCCAATTTTTTTGCACTGGCCTTAATACAGAAGGCCAATGAAATAGAAAGTCAGAGTCATGGAAAGGAGGAGGGAAGAGATATATCTGTCACAAAAACCAGGTATATGATCTATTTCATTTTCTTTTTTTTTAGCTAAAGTATTTACCACACTATAAATAACACTTGTAGATAAATACTGTGGCACAATGTAAAGACTTTGTACAAACAAAAGTATTGAATGAAAACTGGGAGTATTGACAGTGTTACTCAGGTTGAATTTTAATTTGACTCTTTACTAGTAGCAAAGGTATAAAGAAAAAATATTAAGGTCAACCTCCTCTTCAGTAGGTGAAAGATAAGGAACACTAATGAAAAGATGTTTCACCCTGCAAGATGTCTATGTTATTTACGCCTTGCTTAATCATGATTTACACTGAAACAAATTCCAAAAGTTTTGTAGACAGTCAGTGGTCTCTGAGGAGGGAAGTGATCAGTGGAACAGTGATTCCCAACTGTTTTGGTACCAGGGACTGGTTTTGTGGAAAACAATTTTTGCACCTTTGTTATTGTTGGGTATGGTCAAGTCATGTCTGACTCATAGCAACCCTTATAGGGTTTTCAATGGCTGACTGTTTCGGGATTGCCTTGGGAGTGGATTGCCAAGTCCTTCTCCCATTTTTGCTGTGCTGGGAATTGAACTCGGGCCTCAGAGACTGCAGTGCAGAGCTCTACCAACTGAGCTAAATCCCAGCCTTTTGCACCTTTAGTCTTATTTTAATATCTACAGAATGGGTAGTGCATAACAGTAATTCCACATTTCTTTGTTGACCTGTAGTCACATAAGCTTCTAGAGACAGACAGAGGGTCTTGATTGCTCTTCTAAAGGGCTGCATTAGTAGAAAACCCATTTTGTAAGATACTAACATAAGACTAAAGGTTTTCTGACTGCATTGTACCACTGTGGCGTCCAATTCTATCAGATCTCTGAAGCTAAGCAGGGTTGGGCCTGGTTAGCACTTGGATGGAAGAAATTTTGGGAACACCAGGTGCTGTAGGCTTGGGTGAAAGACCTGGCAACCCACTTCCAAAATAGAATCAACCATTGAAAACCCCATGAATAACAGAGAAGTACTAACAGGACTGTTTCACCTGTTGTACACAGGGTCACGATGAGTTGGACATTGACTTGAAGGGATCTAACAACAGCAAAGGTTTTCTATGATGAATAGCACAACAGCATTCAAGAACATTCAACAGGTCATTTGACATTTGGCTAAGCTGGTTTATTGCAAGGCACAAAGTAAGAATTGTGGAATGAGAGAAAGAACACTAGATACAGAATCAGGGAATTTAGTTTTAAACTCATAGTTTGGAAAGAGATTGATTGGCTCAAATGAACCCATCATCTGTGTAGGAGAAAAGTCACAGATCTTTATGCTGTGGTTCAGATGTTCAAAATACTGTTCATATGAAAGAAGAAACAAGTATGCCTTTCTCTTTGGCACAGGATCATCAGATATGAAAATACTGTATGTGGACAAATTTAAAATAAATAGGCATATTGTGATGGGTAGAGAGTTCAAAGAACAGATCTCCAAAGCACATTGCAAATGCCTAAAAAATCAATTCACGACATGCAAAAATGTTCAACTTCATATACTCAAGTTTTTCAAAGCAGTGTAAATTTAATAACCAATAACTTATTTTGTCATTCAAAGTATCAACTAAAACTACAAATTAGAAAATATACTTTTGTGTGGAATAAAATGTAGAAGATATGATGGTATAACCTTTGTGAGATGTGTCAAGATGTTTAATATTTATATAAGATTGCTATAAATTCCATGGGAATTTATTTGAGGAAATAATGGTAGATTTTTGCAAAGAGATATGTTGTTTTTCTATTTTTGCTTTATTTTCCATTTTTAAAATTATTCTTAATTTAGAAAATGCTATCCAATATGTGATAAAAGCATATTTTGAAGATTCATTTTTTCAGAACACACATACTCTTGGTTTTTATCTGCAAATAAACTATGTCCTAAATTTAGCTGTCGGTGATTATATTACATGTGGAGTGATATGTAAAAGCAGCACACAACCTGAGTTCCCAGAGTGATGTTTGTGATAATGCCACTGATGGCCAAGAAAATGAGGAACAAAGAAAGATGAGCTTCTAACTCTCTTCTTTTTCTTATTCTTGCACTATAACATCTTTGAGTTTCAGGTAGTTTATATATTAGGGTAAAATGAATCTGTTTTATAACAAATAGCAGAAAAAGTGCTTACTTTGGCCAAGAAATCAATACTTAATGCTTTTAACAGCTTTATAGCATGGCTGATGTTGTTGGCTTGGAAGTCTGCAAATATTTACCACCAGATGCTAGTTCCTTCTATTCACAAGAATGAAGACTTCTGTGGCTGGTTATCTCTGTTGTTATTACATTCTTATGACAAGAATGAACAAATTGCTTCTACATTCATTGCTCTTTTCTTTTACATGTACTCTGTGCAACCCATAGATATGGAAATGAAGTGCCTGTTACTCACAGACTGGTCTTCATTAATGGGGTCCTGGACACTCCCGCTGCACTGAGGGACCCATGGAGGGTCAAACATTGGAACAGATGGCATTCCAAGCACTGGTGAGGGTAGAGTGAAGTTTATACTGGGAGGCGGGATCTGTTAGTCGATATGAAGAGAATTAGATGAACAAGATGGAACATAAACTGGGAAGAGTCTGAAGTATAATTGTGATATAATCTGTCCTAGTAAGTTAAGAATTTAAGTGCCTCCTCATAGAATAAACAAGCATCAAAGCAAAAGAGCTGTTGTCCAAGGTTTTTTGTTACAGGGCACAAGATGAATGTCTCTGGGCCTCAGTTTACTCATCAGTAAAATGAAAGTTTTCAACCAAATGATATGTATTTGTGTTAATCACCCTTACCTCCCCTAACGTATCTATATTTGCATAGTCAGCAAAATGCCTGGAAGATTATAACTCAAATTTATGTGCTAATCTCAGCAGATGATAGTGAGATTTTGAAAATTATATGGGCTTGATTTTCTTTACATTCTCGTATACTTCAATTTTTTAGCAACAAGAATTCATCCATGTATGAGTTAGGTTTACCTAGATGTTTAGGGGTAGTATCTCTTTGGCTCTTCATGGTGACTCTGAGGCTTATGGATTGAAATATGCATTGGGTTGATTTTGCTTACCTAACTTCCATGTGGGAAGTATCCCTCACCTTAAAAATCTGCTGTGCTCCCTCCTCCATTCGGGGCCAGACCTGATAGCGAAACCTCCACAGAGTGTGGAATTTGAGGACAGCATTCAGTCTCTGCACAGTCTCTGGGTGGTGGAACTCGGACATCAGCATGTCGGACACAGCTTCAGGGACCTTCACCGCACACAGCAGGAACATGGCGGCTAGAGACAGTCAACAATTCATCAGCCACACATTCAAAAGTTTTGACTGATTTACGTGGTTGCTTCTGCTCCCATTCCCTGAAAATGACTCCTGAGCTAACAGAGCCAGGCCTCCAGCACTGGCCAAACCCCACCTCATTTCAGCCACTGGAAACCAAACATCACTCTTTGTTCTATCCATAGTTATCCAATTGCTGGTGAAAAAACAGTGAAAGTATGACATTTCAGTAGAATACTTATTCTAATCAAAGCTTCCTCAGGTTCACAGTGAAAAGGAATGCCAGAGGAAGCAAATAAACCAACAAAGAAACCAAAATAAAATAAAACAAAATAGAATACTTAGTGAAATATACGTTTTTAGGAAATGGCTAGTCTTCCCATAGAGACCTAAGGATGATATATAAAGACGTTCTTCAAAGACATAATGATATTCTTCAAAGACCATCTCAGTTACGTCATCTCTATTAAAATAAAATGTACATAAGATTCTACTAGAAACGTCTGTCCTTCCCACAGATAGAAAAAAAGACTGTGAAGCAGAAAGAGTTTATGTAAATCATAATACTGCCCCCTATTTTTTAATTTGGGGAAAACCTAAATATCAATAAGAGAAAGGCCAGGTACCATCATGAGTTATAAAGCTACTAAATAATGAGACATAAATCCATTCTATAGCATAGATAGAGGAGTCAGTGGGACTTATGAAAACATAATCTAGAACCTCTTGTACTCTCTTCCCCAGGGCCTGAAAACATGCTCAGGCAGTTGTGCTAGAAGAACAGCGGCTGAGTCCTACCTCTGACACTTCCCTGCTCCCTGATCTTAGGCAGGCCTCTTAACATCTACTAGCTTCCATTTTTTCCCTGGTTAATCGTCAATCATAACAACGATGGCAATGATGATGATAATATCTGACTCCAAATTTGTTGTTAAAATAAAATGTATGAGTAAGGTATGGAAAACTGTTCCATGAAGTGAACAGTGAGACACACTTCTAAGTGCATTTTATCTTCAGAGACAATGTGGCAAGGACATCGATAATGTACAGTCAGAAGATCCAGGTACAATTTTCTGGCTAATTCTAAGCTTGGAAAAGTTGGATAAGTTCCTTCAACTCTCCAACTCAAGTTTGTTCATCCACAAACTTTTCTTTAGCCTAATCTGCTACTGAAATCTCCACTCCTCATTTTTATACTTCTTTTAAAAAAATACATACTCTATTCTGCTTCAAATTTTAAACATTATGCTTACTTTTTTAAATCATTGCAGAGTTCTACTTTAATCTCTTTACCAAAATAGTTTTCTTGTAATGCTCACTAGTCAGCAGATCCAATGGTATTTTTATAGCACTTGTTTCCTTTTAACACCTCCATAAAAATCTCCTGAAGAGTTATTCTCCTTTATTTCCGAGGCTTGAGATTATTAAATTTCTACTTTTCTCATCACTTTTTCTGGATCTTTTCCCAGCCAGCTTCTTTCTCCAGTCCTCTGAAGGTAGAGAAGGCCAGTGGCTTAATGATCGTCTCTCTGTTCTTCCCCCACAGATCCCATATACCCATTGCTTCAGCTGCCATGTATATCAGTTTACCTCTGGCTTTGGCCTTTCTCATTAGCTTCAGTGTCATATCACCAATTATATGTCACCAACTCCTGTTCAACCAAAAAAATCACTGCTTTTAAAACCAAACTTCCACTCATTGCCTCCACATCAAATTTGGCAATAATTTACACTCTTGTTTATACATTACTATTTGGCCCAGAACCCATGAGTAATTTTCCACAGGAAGTTTAAAAAGTCCACGCTCCTGAGCCTGTTGTTCATGGTCTGTTGTTCATGGCAACCTGAGGCCTACTCACCTCTCTAATACTATGGACAAGTGACCTCTACTATTACAGACAGCTGGAACTTCTATAAAGCTACCCTAGTCATCAAACTAGTCCCCTTGAGCTCTACAAATAAGCTTATGCAGTTTTGCCCACACCACTTTCCCTGCTGGGGAAAATGTTCTTAAAGTCCAGTCCACCTATTGATATTTTCCATGGAAGTCTCCATAACCATATTACTTTGGGGGCACATACCTTTTCCTGCACTCCTGCATCTCTCCCTAAGAACCATGTAGTAGAGAAGCAAAAACTTGATCTTTAATGTAAATGATATTTTTGCAAAGATATGTAGAGTTGCAGTGCCATGTAAAAGAGTAAAAGACTGGAATCAATCTACATTTATATTTATAGGTCCTCATTTGGTAAATTTTGTATGTCTATTCATTCAATGGAATATTTTGTAGCCATTAAAAAGAGTGAAATAAAACCATCAGCTGATGTTAAAAATTGGTCTCCTAAATATCAATGAAAAATGAAAAGTGCAAAAGCCTTTATAGTAACGTCCCATTTGTGTGAAAATGGAAACCTGGTATGTATATATATACATGTTTACATATGTTTGAATATTTGCATATTGAACACAAGAAGGATTCCTGAGAAACTTAAAAATTGTTACCGCTGTGGAATGGAATAGGTGGTTATGGGAAAGATGATGATAATTTTATCTCCATACACTTTTGCACTATTTGAATTTTTATCATGTACATTTCACAATTATAATAACTTGGAAAAATAAAGGAATTTCTACAAAGAGGGGAAATAAAGAGCTTACATTTTTCATTTGCCGCTTATTAGCTATGTATCTGGGACAAGTCATTTAAATTTCAATGATTTTATTTTAATATTGTAATTTGGACACAGAAATTTACATAAGATTTAATAAGGCTACTGCTAATGGTTTATGGTAAATCTAGGAAATAACACAAGATGAATTTTATCTTTTGTGAGTTATAGTGCCTGCAGCTATAGCCCTGTGGCATCTGATCCCGTCAGATCTCGGAAGCTAAGCAGGGTCGGGCCTGGTTAGTACCTGGATGGGAGACCGCCTGGGAACACCAGAAGCTGTAGGCTTGGGAGAAGGACCTGGCAACCCCTCCCAATCTGCCATTGAAAACCCTATGAACAGCAGAGAGGCACTGACAATAGTGTTTCCCCTGTTGTACAGAGGGTCGCTATGAGTCGGATACTGACTCAACGGCACCTAACAACAACAACAATGCTAATGGTTTATGGTAAACCTAGGAAATAGCACAAGATGAATTTTATCTTTTGTGAGTTATAGTGAAAATGTAGGTTCTGGGGAAAATTACTCTCCCTAATTTGGTAATACCCTGCTACAGTTTGAATCAAGCATCCCCCAGGGGCCCATGGCTAAAGACATGTTCTCGAGTGTGGTGTTCTTTGGGAGGTGATGGAATCTTCAGGAGTTGGGGCTTGTGAGGGTTCTTTTGGTCACTGGGAGCATTCCCTCCAAGGGAATTGTGGGGCATGGTCTCTTTCTCTCTTTTGTTTCTTGGCCAGCAGGTGAACAGTCCTGTTCTGCCATGTGCTCCCTAAAAAGCTTGGACTGGAATCTGTAAAACTATGAACCAAAATAAACCGTTTCTCTTTATAGGGTGGTTAGTTCAGGTATGTTGTTACAGTGATGGAAAGCTGACTGACACACACTGGAGAGAGATCTACTCCTCTAGTGCAAACACATATTGAAATTGGAAGGAAGAATTCAAAACCTATGTCTGCTGTCCTATAGTACATACCTCTGTCTAGAGTTTTGGCAATTGCCATCAACCTGACCTATGAGCAAAAATTAAATGAATGGACCCCTTTCTTATTTCAACATTTGGATCGTTAATGGCAGTGGCTAGAGGGACAGGTCCTGTGTGGTCTTTCTGTACCTGCTGCCCCTGCCATGTGCTCATCCATGCTGAGCAGGAGCTCCCAGGCAGCTGGCTGGATGTCTCCATACATCTCCTCTGTCAAAATTGGTGCTGCCTTGATTAACAGAGACAAGGGAGCAGGCGACAAGCTCATCACCTGGGGAAAGATGGAAATCATATTTTAAAATCTTTTAAGACATTCACTGATTACTGTCTTTTTGAAACTTAAAATCTACTTCCCTCTTTCTGCTTTCCTTAAGTGATCTAAAATGCTCTCTAAAATGAGAGAATATTTAGCTGGCATGGTGTACATGGTGTATAACCTTTATACTTTATCAGTTGAAGTAAATTAGAAAAAAATACTAATCTTGTAATGTTTCATCACAAAATAACTTTAAGATCATTCAAGGAATAAGCTGTAGGATGAGTCCAAGTCTATAAGAGAAGAAAGATACTAGCCAACATATACTTGTGTTAAGAATCCTGGTGGCCATTTTTTTTCCAGTGCTGGGGGTTGAACCCAGGTCTCACACATGCTGCCAAGTGCTTTAGCACTGAGATGCACACCAAATACCCCTTTTTATTTTATTTTTTATTTTGAGACAGGGTTTGTCTAAGTTATACAGGCTGCTTCTGGCTTTGATCTTGCAATGCCCCTGTCTAAGCCTCCCAAATTGCTGGGATTACAGGCATATACTACAGTGGGCCAAACGTTGTGGACTGTTAAAGTTTTCTTTCTTTTTTTTTTTCCTTCTTGTGAGTAGATTTTCACTGAAAACCACAATCAATCTTTAATTTATAAAGGAGTCCATTTAGAAAGTTAATTTTCTAATCCACTGTGAACTTTGGTGGCATTTCCCTTTGAAACAACATTATACATTTTGGTTATGACTCCAGATTCATTCACAAAATCCTATTTAATCCATTATTTCAGATAGTTTAGGTGATAAAAGTAGGTTATAGGCAAGTTATCAATTTAAATACACTCCAAAAATCCATGAAAAGCTCTTCCTGCCCCAGAGAAAGGTATTAGATTTATAACTTAGATTGTAACAGCAATATAACAGCATGTCAAGCTCTGGATAAGTAGGTAAATGTACTATTTTATTTAACTCATGAAAAAATACTTTGAGATAGGCTTAGTGTTACAATCCCCATTTTATAGATGAGGAGACTAAGAGCAAGGAAAATTAAATGACTTGCCCAAAGTTCCAGAGCCAGAGCAACAGACACAGTATGTAAACCCATGTTGTCTCATTCCAAAACCCATGTGCTCCACTGGAGTTGGCAGACTGGAGACACGTGTGACTCCAGCCAGACTCCTCAGGCTTTACTGTGAAAGCCAGTTGCCTATCAAGAAAGATTTTTCCCCCTTGCACACTTGGTGGTACCCTTGCTCATCAATTAAGGGAGCCTTTATGCCAACACTGTGCCAACTTATACTGTGTTCCCCAAACACTAGTAGACAGGCTGTCTGAAGCCTTGTTAATACTCCATCAGTGTTTCTGACCCAGGTGTGAATACCTGAAGTCTGATGTACTTCAGCATTCCAGAATCCTTTTTCCCTTCCAGATTGGCATCTGAAACTCTCTTCTTCAGGGAGGGTGTCCTCAGGCATGACTTATCTGAGCACTGAAAAGAAGATGAGCTAGTGATGCAGATGTGCTTTCTCAAAAGCCAACAATGTTTTATTTCCCCTAACTTTTCCAAGCAACCATCTTCTAACATAAGGAATGACTTAAGACCTTTCTGTGGGCCCACACTTTTTTGAAATTCAGAAAATCAGTTAATTTTGTAATGGAAAAGGAGCTTAGAGATGATTAGCAACAAACCTCTCTTTTACATTTGAGGAAATAGGGATCCAGAGAGGTGAAATAACTTGACCAACTTACAAAGCCAGTTTAGCAATTTGCAAAGCTAGCAGGATAAGGAGAGAACAAGGGTCTTCCGATTTTTATTCCAGAGCTAATTAAATTCTATCAAGTAGTTAAAAATACAAATCTTTTACAATATTAAGTCAGATAAAATCCACTCTATCCAATGGTTCCTTTGTAGGAGTGGAAGGAACAGTTGAACCATTTGGTCATAGAAGAAAGAAAATATTTCAGAGAAGTGCTAGGATATAAAAGGTCAAAGGCAGGTGCTGTCATGGAAGTATGAGTTGATAAAATGTACAACCTAGACCTGAGTGATACAGGTAAAATATTTTCTTTAAACAGAACAGAACAAACAGAAACTCAAAACAAACAAAAAAGTCCTCATCTATAGGAGGGAGCAGCCCTTCTTTCAAATTGTGCCCTCAACCTGGGTCCAGAATAGGCTTGACTTATCTGCATAAGTACAGATGAACCAATTTCTTCCTCTGACTCCCAAACTGCCACCGAATGGAGTGAACAGAGCAGCTGGGAGAAGGTTCTGTTCTCATGGGGACAGGCTCTTGTTTATTTGTCCTGAGTTCTGATTCCTTCTACTTCTGCACTCCAGGCTGTGTAAAGAGAAATCCCTTCTCAAAGAGAATAAAGTCCGTTTTTTCAGTGCTATGTCAATGAAACACTTTCCCCCTTTATACCAAGGGAAAAAAACTGAACTTCTGAAGAATTTTTGGACAGAGCTTCATAGTGTTATAGAGATATTATGAAAGAAAAGGCAAGTTTAAAAGTACATGCATGTTCCAAGAAAGTCTTTTGAAACTCTAACAAAAAGACCCAAGACAATGAATCTGTTATGCAGCTGGTATGGAATCAACTTCTTAAACAAGCCTCCTTGGAAACAAGAGAATCAGAGCTCTTACGTATTTTCTTAAGGAAAAAACAAAAACAAAAACAAACAAACAAAAAAAAACATGGAGGTGTAAACTTGGGAACATGTATCATTTGGGGACAGAAATACTGCATTGCTTTTATTTCCTATAAATGTAAAAGCAAAATACAGCATAAATAGCATGTCTATTTTGTATGATTTGAAGACTATTCTAAACTAATATTTTCTAGGTCATTATAATTATTTTAAAATATGACTTTTGAATATTTTGAATATTCCACCCTTTTGTCATTTGGCCAGACATTTGGTCTTTTTCAAAGATACTTATGAACAATTTTTCTTGAAAAAATTATAGTAGTTTTAACCAGATGGATGCAAGAAAATTCTCAGCTTAGGGGGAAAAATGATGAGCATTTATGTTAACGCCTGATACACTGGGAAATAGAGGGCTGTGTTTAATTCTGTGTACTAGGAACAGATGGTGCAAGTCAAGCTCCTCATGTGTCAAATATTTCATATCCTGGCATGGTTCCTTAGGAAGCATGGTGTGTTCTGGTAGCTTCATGATAACTAGAGTGCTTTTTTTAGTAGAAAGGGAAGTGAGTTAGAAGGGCTTTCATATTAGGGCGATAGGGTAGTCACTATTTTTTGAATGACAATCAAACTTGGAAGGTAGATATGAGCGATAATTACATGTGTGATGGGCACCTGGATATATGATGTGAAGGTCCTTAAGTCTCTCTCTCAGTGTGTCCCCTAACTCAAACTAAAATCCTGTGATTAATTGCTTTTTCCTTTGGTAACTTGATGTAAAGTTTGAGTGGAGGGATCTAGGAATTAAAAAGAGTAGGAGTCTAGTTTCAAAGGCATTGTTAGTGGTTCTTTGAAGAGGTAGAGATATCACTAGACTGTGAGAGGAATGGTTGAAATTATACATCAAGCAGGAATCTGTAGCGAGAGTAAGATGAGTAAACTCAAACAAAGGACAGACTTTATTACTATTAAAGGACCTCACATACTGTTGAAGTGGTTCTACACAGGATCTACAATCAAGGGAAACAGCTTTAGAATCCCAAGATCTGACAAGGATACTATGGGATGCTTACTACAGGATGGTGCAGAACTTGGAAGATTGCCATTTTCTTCTATGTATATGCTTTAGAAAAATCCATCATTGTTGACTCTGACTTCTCATCTTAACTGCTATTGATTTCATTTGCAAGGCAAAATCAGCTGTGATTGGCTAAGGACGTATCACTTGTGGTGTTTAGATGAAAAGGAGGAAGTAGAGGCACCATCAAATTCCTGTCCTGGGGAATTAAGGGACTCAGAGCTTGAATCATTTAGTGAAGTTTTTAAGGATGAGAAAAAAAAATGATGCCACCGTAGGATTTTCAGCCTAAAATGAATAAAAGAGGAGCTGGTCAGAGGACAGAAATGAGTGAGCTGACAGAGATGACACAGAAAGAAGCAGAGATGAGAAACTCTGTCCATCCTGAGATGGACATTAACTTTGCTACCAATTCTTCAATGCTTCAATACTATATTTTCCTTTCTGTCCCTAGGCTAGTGAGATTTTGTTATATCCTTTGAAATCTCTCCTTCCAATTATTTGAATAAGTTTGAATAGGTTTCTGTTCCTTGTACAACACATTATTGACTACAGAAGAATAATAATTATCCTAAATAAATTTTCATTTATTCATTTAATAATTCAAGAATGTATACTGAGTTAACCATATGCCAGGAACTGGCTAACTTCTGGAGATATGCTGAGGAGCAAATCATTCATGATGCTTGCTATCTCTCAGCAGAGGCAGATAACAAACCACCAAATAAATGAAAAGCCAAGGTTAATAAAAAGGAGATACCTGCCGTGAAAGAGAGTTCACTGTGGACATTAATAAGGAGTTTAAAATTTGGGAAAGTTGAAATCAGCCTGCTCAGCTCTTTGAGGAAAGAATTTCCTGATGTTTCTGAATAGAAAATCATGCCAATAGAAAGGCAACATTTCCCAAAAGGAAACTTAGACTCTTTGCGCTTCACATGTTTGACACAGGAATTATGTATGTATGTTATGAATTATGTATGTTATACTCTGGTCTGTGAAATCTATACCCAGGGCTTGGTCTTGGTCTCACAGTAGTGTTGGCTATAGCCTTAGAAGAAAATGTTAGTTCTATAGGAAATGAGCTGATCTCTTGCCACTTGCATTGGCTTCACAAAATTTACCCACACTACTGTGTCCTTGCTTTTTTGGGGAGGGGGATGTATTATCACTTTCTACATTCTTCTTTTTGTTTGAAAGGAAAAATGTTGTTTTACTTATTCCCTCTTTTTTTTTTCTATAGTCAATCTTAGCCAAAAGGCTAAGAAGTGATCCTATTTTTTTCACCAGCAAGCATGAATTGAACATATACTCTATTTAAAACACAGTATTAGACAAGGTACAGACATAGAAGAAAAATCATAGAATTCTTTGGTGAAGGTAATGCATACATATAAGGTGATAGTTTATATACATAAAAAGCCCTCAAGTTTGGAAGTTCACTAAAATAGAATGTACTGTGAGTCTCTTAGCATTGGAATGTGGATTAACAGATTGTTCAGAATTAGATGGGTTACAAAATGTACTGGCTGCCACAGATGTACTCCACTATAAAAACAAATTAAAGAGGAAATAGAAATGAAATACCAATTGCTCATAGTTGATTCTAATCAGACCACTGCTTTTACTCTTGATTTATTGCCTTTTTCTGTTTTCACTTTGGCTCTGGAAATGTGGGCATTGTTCATTTATGTGACAGATTCAGAACAGACAAATAGAAAACATCATGAGGGGGAAGAAAGGGGGGGACTGAGCCAGAAGCTAGCATTTTGGAAATATGTTTATCACAGAAGACTCACTACATCCTTTCACCTATCCACTCAAACTACTAATTTAAATGTAATAAGGTTGGAAGACACTTCCCTTGCCTACCCCAGGAGGTTCACAAGCCTTTCCTGCTGCTTCATGCCAGGTTCTGGGTGAGTCAGAGGTGGAGGGTGCTCACAAGCCATCCTAGATTAGAATCCCCATAATGTCCCCCATCCTAGATTAGAATCCCCCAACATCATATTTATTGTTCCTCTGCTATAAGTGAGTACTCTGTTACAGTGTTATGCAGGATACAAAATGTGTATAACTTCCTCTATTCTCAAAGAGTTTATAATTAAGTGGCAGTTTACAGAAAGAGCTTATAATTAAGTGGATGGAATAAATGTCTTCCTGTGGCCCTTCTTGATCTGATCTCCATTAGCTGTGCAGTCTCTTCGTATATCAAGGTCCTCCGTGCTCCAGCCATGCTCTTCTATACTCACTTCTTTTCTCTGGTCGGAAAGTCTTGTATCCAATTAACATCTGTGAATCCTTTAGTCAAAGGTCACCTGTCACTTTACTGGAAAGCTGTCTTTTATTTCCATGCCATATTTACAGCCTCATCCATAAACTCTCAGTAAAGTGTGTTTCTCCATTGCACTTATTGCTATTGTAATTTTATATCAATGGTGTGTGATTTATTTGATGTCTGTCTCTCAGATGAGAACACATGTGTCATGTAAAGGCAGGGACTACACCTCTTTTGGCCCTGATTGTACCTAGCACAAGGGATGGACTCAACAGTCTATAGGTTCTTTAAAATTCCATTGAGTGGAAGAATGGATAGATAGATGGATAAATGAATGAATGAAGAATGAGAAAAGTGCAAGTAAAATGCTATTATAATTTAGATGAAAAACAAAAGAAGAAAAATATCCTTTATTGTCCATCTATAGTATGCTCGTGCTTAACACTAGGGAGATCAAGAAAAATTTGAGTCAGATCTCAAAGAATATTTGGGATTGCCAATACATAGATTAGAGATGAAGATATAGCTTGAGAAAAGATACAGCAGTAAGAATTTCAGAGCATGTACAGAGAACAATGAACATTAATTTAGGTTTGTATCTTTTTGGAACTTCCAACATACAGGTTTTCTTTTACAGCTAACGCAGTTTTTATATAAAGAGAGAGCTTGTTGTTGTTGTTGTTAGGTGCCGTCAAGTTGGTATCTGACTTATAGTGACCCTCATAAGGTTTTCAATGGCTGAGTGTTTCGGGATTGCCTTGGGAGTGGATTGCCAGGTCCTTCTCCCATTTTTGCGGTGCTGGGAATTGAACTCGGGACCTCAGAGACTGCAGTGCAGCGCTCTACCAACTGAGCTAAATCCCAACCCAAAAGAGAGAACTCACATAAATTTAAATAGGTTTCCTTTGAATGTAGTATCATTTATATTTGAAATATACATTATATGTAAGATATAAAGGAAGATAAAAATATGGTGAATGTTTTAATACAGTTTCAGGGGGTTAATTATAATGTGTCTTTCACTATAATAATTTTTTAAATTTAAATATTCACTGTGTTTTTTGTGTATGTATGGTACTAGGGGGTTGAACCCAGGGACCCCTGCATACTCTAACTTGCAATGCTCCCGCCTCAGCCTCACGAGTCGCTGGGATTATAGTTGTGTGCCAGTATGCTTAGCTTCACTGTATTTTTCGATCCCCCTGTATATATATGCTTATTCACAAACATAGACATTTTACTGTGTCATTATTTAGTAGTTAATGCAGTTTACAGCAATCCACATTGATCTATTCTCTACTTTCATCACCCTCAGACTTTGTGTAGTTTGAAAAACATAACATCCAATACAGTCTAGGTGAAAACCCCTGACTTTGATATTCCATATTTCTAAGTTAAAATCTGCCTGCAGCCATACCACTGTGGTGTCCGATCCCATCATATCTCAGAAGCTAAGCCAGGGTTGGGGAACCTGGTTAGTACTTGGATGGGCAACCACCTGGGAACACCAGGTGCTGTAGGCTTGGGAGAAGGAACTAGCAATCCACCCCCCCAAAAAAAATCAAACATCGAAAACCCTATCAATAGCAGAGAAACACTAACAATAGTGTTTCACCTGTTATATGTAGGGTCACCATGAGTCTTACCCCAACTCCACAGCACCTAACAACAAGAAGTTAAAATCTAGATGAATGTGTCATAGATGTGAACTGTGGACAATTTCATCTTTCTGATCCTCAGCTTTTTCACTTGTAAATGAGGAAAAATACCTCTTGCACAAAGTTTGTAAGAATCAAAAATGTGTTTTGTCAATGACATGTACCTATCTTACGCCTTCACCCATATGTTTAGAAAAATCTTGAAAGAGCATATCCTGGAAGTTATTGTAGCATCCTTATGAAATATATACTTTTTTCCCTTAGGATCCCTTATATTAGCCAAAATTTCTTCAGTGAACATGTATTGTTTTCATAACAAAAAAGGTTTAGTTTCAAAGATCCCTTCCAGCACTAAAGCGTTACAAATTGCTATGCAACTCAACTGCAGTTTTGTTTCTACTGCTCATATTCTCAAGCTATTTGATCTCATGTTATTGTCCATTGCAAGCCCAACACTGGCTTGCAAACTCCTTTGTAGATAGTCCTTTGCTCTTGCTTAGTTTTCATAGACTATCTGGCCTAATATTGTGCCAATAGCAGGTGCATAATGAATGCTTGTTGAAATGAATAGGTGTTAAAAAAATCTCTTTGCCAAACCATTTGGGAAAAGCAGCTGCAGGGGAAGGCTCCAGCATTGAGCTGAGAGCCTTGGCTATTACACTACATCAGGGACAGGTGGGTAACTCAGGACTTCCCTGGCAAGAGTTCAGCAGCCCTGGTTACTGTCTTCATCTTTCACCAGCTCAGCTGCTCAGGGTAGCCACCAAAAAAGGGCAGCTGAAGACATGAAAAATGTCATGGTTTCCCAAAGGAATTTTCTTTAGTCTGATTTGACCTATATTACTCTGTTATCTGTCTGTGAACAGTTAGCCGTTTGTTGCTTACTCCATAATACATCCCCCATGTGTCTGTCAGTTTGAGATATTGTGATTGTTTATGTGTTGCTGTGATGCTGAAAGCTATGCCACAGGTATTACAGATACCACCACGGTCACCCATGGTGAATAGGTTTAACGTGAGCTTCCAGACTAAGACTAGGGAGAAGGATGTGGCTAACCCACTCCCCGAACAATTAACTATTGAAAACCCTATGAATACCAGAGAAACACTGTCAGATATAGTGCTGGAAAATGAACTCCTAGGTTGGAAAATGGACTTAAACATTAAAAAGGTTGTGTGCCTGGAACAGCTGGAAGTGTTTTGTTCTGTTGTACACAGGTTCACTATGAGTTAGACTCAACTCCATGGCACCTAACAAAAACAACAACAAAACAGCAACATCAAAATATATAATTTAATTAGCTTCACATTGCTGCTATAACAAATTACCACAAGCTTCATGGTTTAAATCATTATCTTGTAGGTCTGAAGATCAAAAGTCTGAAAGGGATTAGAGGCTTCAGGCGATGCCCACTTCCTTGTCTCTCCAGGTTCTAGAGGCTGCCAGTGTTCCTCAGCTCACAGCCCTGCATCACTCTAACCTCTGCTTCTGTCTTTTCATTTTCTTTTCCTCTGACTCCCTCATCTCCTTTCTTCATGTATGAGGGCTCTTATGATTACACTGAGCCTGTCTGGATAGTCCAAGTCAATCTCTCCATTGCAAAACATATAATCACAACTGCAAAGTCTCTTGTGGTGTGAGGTAACATAGTCACAGGTTCCAGGGAGGCATTATTCTGCTTACCACAATCACTCACCATCATTACCACCCCTCTGAGTTCATAGTTATTCACAGAAATAAGACAAAACCTGGGGAAAGACTCCATGTTTACTAGTGAACATGAAGACTAAACATTTATTTTCCTTGCCCTGATCTACTTTTGCTCAGAGCCACACAGATCTGCTTCATACAACTGCAATTGCCTGAAAATTTTTATTTTCAGAGGAAATTGTTAGAACATCACTTTCCCTATCATTAGCATATGATACAGTGATCATTCACTCACCTCTTTCTGTTTCTTGCCCCGCAGAGCCACATTGCTGACACTGTTGCTCTCTCTCAGGGAGTCCACACTATCTCCATAGAGCAGCTTAATGGCCCTGACCAGGCGAGCACAGGAGCGGCTATGGTGCAGGTAGCAGTGTGGATGGCAGTAGTCCACGTGTGTGCAGATGAAACTTTGTTGATTGCATAACAAGATCATAACCTGGAACACAAACACCCCTGAGAATCAACCAGGCAACAAGGGTACAGACAGGATGAACATTTATGTGGCATGGAAGATGGAAAGAGAGAATGTCAAGTTTCCTCGATGGTTCTTAAAACCTCAGTGATTCAATAATGCCCCCAGGAGAATGGAGTTACAAGTCTTTGTCCACTTGGCCTTTGCTCTCCCTCCATATGTATTTGAAGAAAGGATCTTTTTGAAACAATGAAACATCAACAGATCTTCAAAAATTCAAAACAATTATTATGGAGTATATGGTTTCTAAAGTCTTCCAAGTGGAAATTATGAACAAAAAAGCACATTTTCCCCTCAACTCTTATTTTGTAGTGGGAACCAGGTGGAAGTACAAAAGAAGGTGAGAAGTTTGGTTTGAATTTGGTAGTTCTGAAGTGAGAGATAGATGTGGCCTAGGAATCTGTAATTTAAAAGTTCTGTCCTGTGATACTCCTTTGGTAGATATATTTCTAAGGTGGTCCTAGTGATTGGTACATGTGTCTTTGTGAAGCCTTCTCACACTGAGAATAAGTTGGCCTACTGTCTTGCTTCTGATCAATAGAATACAGCACAAGTGATGGATTACCCTTCTGTGACATTGTTTTTGTTGTTAGGTGCCATTGAGTTGGGTGTAACTCACAGAAACCCTATGTTCAACAGATTGAAACACTCCTGGACACCATTCCATCCCAGGCACTATTGTCAGTGCTTCTCTGCTATTCATAGGGTTTTCAATGGCTGATTGTTTTGGGAGTGGGCTGCCAAGTCCTTCTACCAATCCTATAGCACCAGGTATTCCCAGGAAGTCTCCCATCCAAGGACTAACCAGGCCTGACCCTGCTTAGTTGCTGAGAACTGATGAGATCAGGAGCCAGGGTGGTATGGCCGTAAAACTATGTCTTCTCTTTTAGAACCACACTCTTTTGACATCTTTGATAAAATAAGCTGCCATGTTGTAGGGTTCACATGGTAAGAAGACTGACTTCTGTCCAACAGCCACCTGGGAACTAAAGCTCTCAACCCAACAGATCTTGAGGAATTGAAATTTTGCCAACAACCACGTGAATGTGGAAGCAAATCCTTGGCCAGTCAAATCTTCACATAACAGCTTAGTCCTAGTGCATCCTTGGATTGGGCTTTGTGAGAGACCCCAGATGGAGGGTGCCAGGATTCTAGACCCTCAGAAACTGTCAGATAATAAATATGAGCTGTTTTAAGCCACTAAGTTTGTGATAATTTGTTATGTACCAATAGAAAATTAGTATGTTCCCGTTCTAACCATGATGAAGCAGTTTATAGCTACAGTTGAACAACCAGCAAAATATACAAACATGTGTGTGTATGTGTGTATACACATATATAGACACACATGTATATATACACACATGTATTTGCATGTGTATATATACACGTGTGTGTATATATACACACAACCACACACACATACAAAACACACACACAGTTATATATACACATATAAATGTATTTTGTTTGTTGTTAGGTGCTGTTGAGTCGGATCCAATTCATACAAATGTATAGGTACTTGAGTATATGCTTTTGTGTATATATTGCTGAATGCATAAGATAGAGAAGCAGATAGATAGAAAATATTCACTGAAGTGAGAACAATGGGAGCACATGCTACATTTCTGCTTGAGGAATTTGCCACGTCTTAGTTAGACCTACATGGTCAAGAAGCCAGGAAGAGCTTGAGGCAATCTCATGGGGGCTGGGAGATGAGAATTGGAATTCACAATCACCAGGGGAGGGAGGAATTGAGTTCCAAGATTCTGTAGAGAAGGAAGGTTCAGAGAAGTCACAATGACACTGAGTCACTGTTTTTTCTTCTAGGCATTTGTTGATTGAGTGCTTAAGAAGCTGGGAAGAAACCAGCTGACAAGTAACATCTACATATCTTGGCAATTTCATTGTGATGGGGAAACAAAAACGGGTTTCTGACTCATCAAGAATGAGAGGCCATCACTGAGAACCCTGGAAGATTTTATAGTAAAAGGTATATGAGAAGGGCAATGGGAGGGTGGCAAACCAGAAATAATCCAAGTCAGTTTAGTCCCTGACTGACCTGAGGCTACCTGCTTTTGTGTTGTTTGCCAGGGGACAGGGAACATCCTCTCTGGAGGAAGATACCATCATGTGAAGTCTTTATGATTTTTTAAATTAATCAATTTGTTTTTAGAGAAGCTTTAGGTACATAACAGAATTGAGCAGAAATGCAGAGAGCTCCTGTATACACCTTTTGCCCACCCATGTACAATCTCCTCCACCATCAAAATCTTGCATCAGAGTCAGTACATTTATCATAATCAATGAACTGACATTGACACGTCGTTATCACCCAAAGTCCATATTACACATTAGGGTTCACCCTTAGTGTCACACATTCTATGAGTCTTGACAAACATATAATGATAATGTCTTCACACTTGTGCTTCTCTAATTTTTCATCTACCATGTCTATTAGTCAATGAAAAGATTTGGCATATTAAGGAACAGGACCTAGACAAGTAACAGTAACTGCAGATATTGAAGCTAACAGCCCTGTAGTACATGGGGAGTACTCCTTACTTCTTTCTTCATGCCTAGCTCAAATCTTGAACTCCAACCCATGCACAGTTTTCTTGAGATCCATTTTTGCTTGTGCCCTCTGGATATCCTTTTGAGGTGTGACCTTATCCACTTGGAGTCTACTTGTCTTGGCTTACAATTTGATCTACTGCAGACCCAAGAATGACACCATGACCTTGCTCTCACATTCACAGTAACCTGTATAAAATTAATCATGATGCCTAGCCTGTGTCCCTTAGGCTATCATGACCACCAACTTGTCTTGCTCCCTCATAGTTTTCCCTGACAATAATGACCCACAAGCAAGCCATAACAAAGGACCTTTGGTCTTTGTTAAGCTTAAAATAAATACAACCAGCAGAGTACTAATTCTAGCATGCACTGAGAGATTCAGCTAAAATATCAGCCTCTACTTTCTCTTGGAGGCTAAATTGGATTGAAGATTTTAGTAAAATACTTTGTTCTCCCTCCACAGATCTTCTCCAATGTGAAAAGAAATTGTTGTTGGGGCTCTTTCTGAGATTTCTACTTACGTGAAGCCATGACATGTTCCGGTGGTAATTTTCCTCTGTGCCGGCATTACTCATTCCCTCTGGCTCAATGCTGGGCTCGCTTGCACTCCAAGGACTCCCTTCTTCAAAAGAAAACACCAAGAAAGGCTTTAATGTTCACTCTCCCTGGAGACCACGTTAGTATGGTATAGTTGTCCATGCTTTTGAATCCTAGGGCAGACTACCATGGCCCAGTGGGTTACAGGGCATTGGATTTTGTAGGAAGAATATTAATAGGAGCTGTTCCCTTTACCTCCAGCTGAATTTGCAATTTCAAAGACATTGAAGGTCTCTATTATGGTGGCTTCCATTTTGAGAGATGGAAGCAGAGGCAAGGAAAAACAGAGTCAAGTCCTTGAATTGCTGAGATCAGCCAGTTACAGGGTGAATGTGCCCTATTCCAGACTGACCAGACCTTAAAAGCAGGGACACCAACTGACCTGCAGTGGCCCCCAGTGTTGTAGTGACTATAGCTAGTGTTATTGCTGTAGATACCAGGCTTTGCCATCAGAGATATTCAAATATGGGAGGGTGCCTTGGAAAAACGAAGGACATTTGAAGGCAATGATGTTCAATTGTGGACAACCTTTGCGTCCTCTCTATAGGCAAGTGTGAAGGAGACATCTCAGGAATTCACTACTTAGTATATTACAGACAAACCTTTGCCTTCAAATCTTAAAGCTTTTATAGGTCTTTTTAATAAAAATGCAGTGTCTCTAGCCTGGCTGCATTGACTTAACTGGTCAAGATAAATTGATCAATTCAAATATTTAATTCTAATAATTTTCCTCCCAAACTAACTGATAATAATGCCACAGCTTCAGCCTGGTAACAACAGAAGTCACAGTTTTTTTTCCCCCTATTGTCTCCTTGAAAATTAAACTGAATGTTAACTAATGCATAAATTAGATATTTTCAAAGGCAAGAGTGGGTGGATGTAGAAACATTTTCTATTTTAAACCTTCTTCGATTAGATATACTCAGCTTCTATTTCAGCAGACTCTGTCAATCGTTTATTCACATTTATGGCCGATTTGAAACTAGAGGCTGAATGGCAACTTTTACCAAATAGTTAATGCCAGGCAGATGGCGAGTTCTATATTGATGGCTACTTAATCTTTTACTTGTCTGCTAAGATGCTCATCAGGGGCCATATTTTGGACTAACACATTTTGAGATTTGGAGTCTCTTTAGATTCTACAATCTACAACTCCAGTGATTTGATAGTATGTAGAGCTCATTCTCACATATTTAATACATTTTACAATCATCCTTTAATTTATCTTTAGAGTATACCTGCAGAGTAGGCAAGGAATAAACAGAATTATTCTCATTGGATCACTGGAGAAATGTCCTTGAGAAATTGACTTGCTGAAGGTCCCTAACTGTCAGGTCTAGATGATCTTCCTTCTCTCATGTTGTGGTTCTTTTTACTGTCAAATAGAAACTTTAAAATATAGAAGGCCTTTAGGTATTTTTCCCATGAGAATTTCTCCATGTGACTGAGTCAGAAGCATGGATACACACCCATCTGGACTCCTAAAACTGCCCTTGTCACTGAAATGTTTTCTTTCCCTAACGTACACTCTCTATTCTAGCTGATCCAAGTGCAGACCTTGAACCAGCAGCAACACCTTTACCAGGGAGCTTGTTAAAAATATAGACTCTCAGACCCTCCCACCCCAGTCTCCTAGGTCAGAATGTGCAGTTTAGCAAGGCTTCCAGGTGACCCATGTGCACAGCAAGGTTGGAGTGGCCTACTCAGGACAGGAGTGTGGTTTCAGACAGAATGCGTGGTCTAACCTACGGCTCTGCTCTCCATCTACTTGTGTGTAAGAAAAGAGACTTCAGCTGTTTCAGGACCTGGGTCCTGTCTTCCTACCCCCCACGTCCCTGCACACCCCGCTCCTCTGTGTTACCTAGGTCAGTGACAGTGTCCCTGCTCTGGGACAGCTGCAGCTCCTCAGCCTCAGACTCTGAATCCTGCCGTGATAACTTGCTGCTCTTTAAGCTGCCGACCCGGCGAATGCTGGACAAGGAACCCCCCTTCTTCACCTGGAAACTGCGGGTTCCTTTAATCTGGAGCAGGCGAGAACCTCCTATCCTGATCTTCCTGCTGGGAACTGTATTAAGAGAATAAAATAGGGCTTTCCCCCCCTTAGTTGACCCCAGCCAGTGTTAGATCCAAGCTCTCCCCCATTTGTCTCTGATCAGCATCCTCTCTGACAGCCTGGGTGGGTGCCATTTCTGGACAGGGAGCTTCCCACCAGCCCCCAGTCACCAGGGCTGGTTAGGCAGGCAGGAGGCTGGGACCAGCAGGAAGGGTTGGTGCGATGTCTTTCTTGGGCACAAAGGTCTTAAGGGATGGGAACAGCCTGCTGTCATTCTGGCCCAGGGTTCACAAGCATGAGTGTGCCTTCATCAAGGACCCTTAGTGCATTTATGTCACGTACTTACTTGGTTCTGTAGAACCACACACAATTTGTTTTTGTTTTTCTTATGACATGGGACTCACAGAGTTCTTATAGCTGCCATGTAAACCCTTTCCTTGTGGAATACCTCATTAAGAAATAAAAACAAGAGGCATTTCTCTCTCCAGTAGTCAGCAGTGAGTTCCACTCTGCTCCTCAGCAAAGGCACTAAGGGATCTTTATTTCATTGGGGTGTTTTGGTGAGCATGCATATGAGATGGTTCCATTTTCAATGCACCTAGCAAATTCACTGCATCCTTCTCTCAGGCAAAAAGGCTGATGAGATGGGAGTCCAAATGTTGCAACACCCTGAGCCAACCTTACAGTCTATGTGTACCAAGAAGAGCATGCATTATTCATCTTTAGTGTTCTGGAAGAAACAGTCATAAGTGGGGGAAATAAAAGGGTAAAATAAACATGTTTAAACTTGAAACCTCCTTTAAAAAATACATAACATCCTTATTTTCCATATCATATGTTGTTGTTGTTGTTAGGTGCCATCGAGTCAGTATCCAACTCATAGCAACCCTCTGTACAACAGGGGAAACACTATTGTCAGTGCTTCTCTGCTGTTCATAGGGTTTTCAATGGCAGATTGATTTTTGGGAGGGGGTTGCCAGGTCCTTCTCCCAAGCCTACAGCTTCTGGTGTTCCCAGGTGGTCTCCCATCCAGGTACTAACCAGGCCCGACCCTGCTTAGCTTCCGAGATCTGA
>VMDO01014774.1:23629-53541 GCA_007922755.1 Pedetes capensis | reverse complement strand
GGGGGGGAACAGGGAGAAGAGGGAACAGGAGGAGGGGGAGGAGGAGATGATGATGAAGAAGAAGGAGGAGGAGGAGGAGGAGGAGAAGAAGGAGAAGAAGAAGAACCACCACCACCACCACCACCACCACCACCACAGCAACCACCAGTACAGTACCACTACCAGTATAGCTAGACTTATTCTTGTAAAACTTCCACATCAAGAATAAGCAGATTCTAAAATCTTCCAGTGTTGCAAAGACAGGCCACCTGCCATGGGACGAAGGGAACAGCAGAGGTCACACAAGTGACCCCTCCGTGTAAAGCCTTCAGCCTCAAAGGAGCTTCCTCGGGAAGCACAGAAGAAAGCCTAGGTTAGCAAGAATTGAATTCCCTCTTATGTTTGCCTTGATCTTCAAGAGAGCACTTCCTATTTGTAGAACAGTTCGTAATTTGGTCTGATGCTGTCAGAGGGAGGGCATGATGGGGAAATAAGGGAGGGCTCCTCCTCTTTCATTTTGTCAGGATCCACAGAGAAGGAATGAACACTGGCCTGCCAGGGATAAGGCTCTGGGTCACCAAGATGTCTCAATGGGAGTGAGGAATGGAGCAACCCCTGAGATGAGGGACCAGGACCACCTGACTGTCAGGTGGGAAGGGACAACTCCCTTTGATCCCTCCTCAAAGGGCTCTGCATTTCAGCTGAGTTTCTCTCCCTGTGTGGTTATTTCCTGCTTATCTAAGGCCTGTATCTTATTTAGCATTTCACTCTGCACTTAGTCCTGGAGAACTGCCGGAGCTCCGTAAATGCAGACTGACTGTATGCCCAGAGGGAGGGATGGGAGAATTTCAACTTCTGTTCCACAGAAAAGGTGACAGTGGCCGCTGCACCTGCCTCCGTAAAGTATGCACATTCTGCTCCATTATGAAAAGAAACTCTGCGTAATTGGGTTCTGTTGTCACTCCTCATAACAGAGAAGCCTATTTTGCTTGTCATTCTTTTTTTAAAAAGTGAATAACAAGTTCATATGGATTATTAAAACTTCATCTCAAGAGAATTATGCTGCAAAAAATGTAAAACACAGCATTTTTCATATCACTGCTATCCTTAGATTGCACCTTTCATTTCTGCTTCCAACACGGTCTTCCTGCAATTGTTCCTCAGTGTCTTCAATAACATTTGTCCTTTCTGCTGCCTGGATTCCTAACACACTGGCTCTCCGATGAGGGATTCCTCTCAGGTATGGGTGTTTCTGCTTTGAAGCCCATGCGGTGTCACCTTTGAAAATCTCACTTCCACCATCATTCCCCAGGGGGCTGACAATGCCACTCACTCAGCACTAATATGATCTGCTCCGACCTCAGAAAGCTTCCCACGCCAATATGCAGGGTCTTTCCTCAGGCCAACAACCAATTCTCCATCTCTCTTGATGACAGCTGGGTGTCCTACAAATCAATTTGGTCCTGACACTGTCTACCTGGGCTTAGTGTCAGCCCTCACAAGTTATGGGCTCAGTCATACAAAAGTGCCTCCCCCTTTGATGCCAGTCATAAGTCCCAGGTTGCTCCAGGAACTTCTGACCCACCAGCTGTAAATCAGAGTTCCCACCCTCCCTCCTTCCTGTTTGATAATTTCCCAGATCATCTCACAGAACTCAGGGAAACAGGATGCCTACTCTTACCAGCTTATCCTAAAAGATAAACATGTAGAGCCACTACACAGAAAAGAGGCAGAGGGCAAGACAGAGGGAAGAGGCATGGTGCCTCCTCCCCTCTCTGTACCCTCCCAGTATCTCCATGACACCACCAACCCAGAAGCTTTCTGGAACTTGCCACTTGCGTGTTTTATGGAGGTTCCACCATAGAAGCAATATGAATTAAATCACTGGCCACTGGAGAGTAACTCCTCTCTTTTCTTTGGATGTAGGGGTTAGGGATGAAAATTTCAACCCTCTTAGCAGAGGGCTGGTTCATCTGGCAACCACCCCATCCTGAAGCAGTCTAGGGCCCACCAAGAGTTACCATACTACAGAAGTTCCCACACAGCTGAAAGGGACTTATTATAAGTAACAAAAGCTGCTCCTCTCTTTTAGCTGAGGAAATCACAAGGGTTTAGGAGCTCTGTACCAGCAACTGGGGACAAAGACCAAATATTATTCTATTATAATATCATACCCATCCTTATTTCAAGTCCAAATTCTATGAACAATCCCCTAAAGGGATCCCTACTGTGGAAAGGCCAGTGCCCTTCAGCCCATGGGCAAATATTTACTCTCAATGGTTTATATTACTGACCTCTATAGGAGCTTAAGTCTTGTCTGTTCACCTTCTCTTTTAAGCATGGATTCAGAGGGAACAGTGTGGTTGCCGGAAGAGAGTGGTCTTCTAGTCAATCACCTAAGTTCAAAGGATTGCAAAAGTTTGAAGCCTTATATTTTGCCATTGTATTGTTCACACTGCTTACTCACCTCACGGATAATCTCTGTCACAATTTCTGTCAGTAGTTATCAAAAATAAATAAAAGCAAAACAAAGCAAAGCAAAAAAAAAAAAAAAAAAAAAAACCTCCCGACTTCCCATACCTAGAAATCCAGCCTGTCCTTGTCATTATCTCTCTGTGTGATCTTGAGCAAATCACACACTCTCTTCTCCAAAATAACATCTGTATTGATGGGGTGATGGAACCAGATGATTTCTAAGGTCCTATCCAACTCAACAACTGAAGGATTTTATTCCAGGGATCAAATCAATTGATACTGGGTGCTGGGCCCATGCCTGTAATTCCAGTGACTTGAACGGCTGAGGCAGGAGGATCTAAAGTTTGAGATCAAAGGAAGCCTATGCAAATTAGTGAGACCTGTTTCAAAATAGAAATAAAAAGGGGCTGAGGAGGCCAGTCGGTGGTAGAGCACTTATCTAGCTTCACCCCTCCTAGTACTAAAAATGGTTACATCACACAATGAGTCTATCACATTTTCTGGGCACACAGAAAGTAGGAATTTGCTCTGAAATTGATTGGAGAAGTTGGAAAAACAGCAATGAGGTTAGGCGTAGACATCAAGAAGAGCCTTCTGGGAGGCCAAGTTCCCCAATTCAACTCTATGTATTACTTAGATATTGGTAACATTTACCTACCAAATACATTGGGGATGTTGGGGATGGGGCTTAGAGAGGTGCATTTTATGAGTCTTAAAAAAGGCTTTTAAATACTTGGATAAAATGTACTACATAAGGACTAAATACTCCAGTTGAGTCTTTATCATCTCATTATTTGGCTGTGAAATTAATGCTGTTGGTCTCTAATATGTGAACTTAGAAACAGAGTGACAGACTCAGGTAAAATCCCAGTATTCACGCTTGACCCTTAGGAGGTCTTACACGATGAGGACTTGCATGTCCTTACATTCCCTTTGCTATGAAGTGTCCCTTTGGTGCTCATCTTTCACCTCCACAGATGGACTCTGCTTAAGTGGTTGTTGTGGAGCCAGGCCCTGGAATGCCATGGAAGCCCAGGCAGTGGCTAGCCACCAAATCTGTCCATTTTGTCTTCAGACACTGCGCACTCAAAGCCAGGGTTACATGAGCCAGTAGTGAAGGCCCAAGGAGGATCTGTAGACACCAGAGGTTCTCCTGGTTGAAAAGGAAATTTTAACTAACCTCATTGCCCAGGGCATAATCAGTATCAGAGGTGACAAATAAGTGAAAGAAGGAAAGATGATTTTTTTTTATGACAACATTTCCTTGAGAATGTTGAAAAATTCAGTCAGGAAAAGTAACAAACTTCCAGCTACTGCCTGTCTCTTCTAGACCAAAGATGATGAACTGGTGACCTGTAAAAGAAATCTCACCCATGATTTGCTTCCCTTGTTGTATCTTCTACCAGTCTTGGTCTTGTGTAGTTTCATTCTTCTTTATTTTAATTTTGAATGTGCTTGGTGAGTGGTCAGAGGTGATTCCAGGTGTCTGTGCACAGCTGCAGAGCTTCAATATGCTTCTCAGTTCCCCAAATGCCCCATTGCCTCTGTACACTGAGCCATGGCCACACCCCTGCTGCCTGCTTTGTCCCCTCAGGTGTCTTCATTTGAGACCTCCAACAAGAGTAAGAGGTCTTAGCAAAGTTAGCAAAGGGTTTGGGAAATCGAGAATTGCTATGTCTAGTCCTAAAGGACAATGTCCTGCCTTTGAGTGTTATTTGAAGCTGGGAATTGGCAGGAGGTGGTGGATTTCATTTACCTGGATGCCCTTAATAGTATGAAAGAGTCTGGTCTTGGAGGATGAGTTGTCCAATTGCATCTGAAGTAGAAGGCAAACTAGGTGTGTCATATATAGATAGATAATATCATATCATCTATATGCATTACATGTATCATATACATTACATGTATCATATACATTAAGTTGTTATGGTTAGGTTCCATTGAATCAGGTCCGACTCATAATGACTCTATGTACAACAGAACAAAACACTACTCACTACTCAAGACTGTGCCATACATGGTGTTGTTTTTAGGTGCTGCCCAGTTGTTTCCAACTCACAGCTACCTTCATAGAGTTTTCAATGGCTGAATGTTTCAGGATTGCCTTGGGAGTGGATTGCCATGTCTTTCTCCCATTTTTGCAGTATTGGGAATCGAACTCAGGACCTCAGAGACTACAGAGTGTCACTCTACCAAATGAGCTAAATCCTAACCCCACCCCATGCATAGGATCATTTTTATGTTTAAGTCCATTGTTGCAGCCATCTAGTTGAGGGTTTTCCTTTTTTTCATTGACCTGCCACTCTCCCAAACATGATGTCCTTCTCCAGAGATTGGTTCCTCCTGACTACATGTCCAAAATACATAAGACGCCATCCTTGCTTCCAAGGAGCACTTCTTCTGGTTACACTTCTAGGATGTATCTGTTGATTCTTTTGGCAGTCCAAGGTATATTCAATTTTCGTCTTTAGCACCATCATTCAAAAGCATCAATTTTTCTCCTGTCTCCCTTATTCAATGTCCAGTTTTCACAAGCATATGATGCAGCTGAAAATATCATGGCATGAGTCAGGTGCAGCTTCATTTTCAGTGTCACACCATTACTTTCAACACTTTAAAGAAGTTTTTTGCAACAGCTTTTCCCAATGCAATGAGTCTTTTGATTTCTAGACTTCTGCTTCCAGGGGTGTTGCTTGTGGAACCAAGTAAAACAAAATCATGGACAACCTCACTCTTTTCTCCATTTATCAATGTTTTTATATATTACATCTATTATAAAATGTCAGTTTTATTGAGATATTAATTTCATACTGTATTATTCACCTATGTAAAAGTATATAATCAACTGATGTTTAGTACATTCACAGATATGTGCAACCATCACCACAATTTCAGAATTTTCTTATCAATTCAAAAAGAAACCTCATATCCTTTTTAGACTCTACCCCCTCTGCTTGCCCTTTGGCACTCATTAATCTATATTCTGTCTCTATAGAAATATCTATTCTGTACATTTCTTATAAATAGAATCAAATAATTGTGAGTGACTTCTTTCACTTAGCACAACGTTTCCAAGGTTCTATCATGTTATAGCATTAAGCTGTACTTTATTCATTTTTGCAACAAAATAATATTCCAGTATATGGATATATCACTTTTTGTTTTCCTAGTCATCTGTTGATGGATTTTTGAGTTGCTTCCACTTCTTGGTAATTGTGCCTAGTACTACTATGAACATTCCTTGGCAAGCTTTTGTGTGAACATATGTTTTCCTTTGAGTATAAACATAAGAGTAGAATTATTGGATCAAATGGTAATTATGTTTAAATTCTTGGGACATTGCCAAACTCTTTTCAAAAGTGGTTGCACCATTTTATACTCCCACTAGCAAAATTGTGTGAGGGTTGCAATTTGCCTGCATCCTAGCCTAACATTTGCTGTTATCTGACTTTTTGATTATACATACAATCATGGGTATGAGGTGGTATCTTATGGGATTTTTAAATTAGTGTTGTGTTAATTGTAGGAAGACACTTCATTAAGACATTACTATACATGCATATAATGTACTTTAATCATATTATTACCCTTTGTTATACCCCTACCACTCATCCTTTTCCCATACACATTCCTAGTAGTCCCCCTTTTACTTTTTTGTCCCCCTAGATTCTACACATGAGAGAAAACATGGTACTTGTCTTTGTGAGACTAGCTCATTTTACTTAACATCATGATCTCCAGTTTCATCCATTTTCCTGCAAATGATATGATTTCCTCTCTTCCTTATAGCCGAATAAAACTACATTGTGTATATATACCACATTTTCTTTATCCATTCATCTGTTGATGAGCACCTAGGCTGATTCTATAACTTGGCTATTGTGAATAGTGCATCAGTAAAGATGGGTATGCAGGCATATCTACAGTAAGCTAGCTTTGACTCTTCTGGGCATACACCAGAAGTGGTATAGCTGGGTCATATGAAAATTCCATTTTGAGTTTTTCAAGGAAACTCTATCATGATTTCCATAGTGGCTGGTCTAATTTACATTCCCCCTAGCAGTGTATAAGTGTTCCTTTCCCCCTGCATCCTTGCCTACATTTGCTAGTTTTGATTTGCATTTCCTAGTGGACTAATAATTTTGAGCATATTTTCATGGGTTTATTAACTATTTGAATATCTTTTTGGATAAATATCAATGCAGATCTTTTGTCCATTTCTTAATTGAGTGATTTCCCTTTTCATTATTGAATTGTAATCATTCTTTATATATTTTGGATACAAGATCCTTATCAGATACATGATTTGTACATATTTTCTTCCATTTAGTGAAGTTTTTTCACATGCATAGTGCTTTTTAGATCACAGAAGTTTTTAATTTTGATGACATCTAATTTATTTAACTTTTCTTTTGTTGCTTATGTTTTGTGTCATATTTAATGTTCCATAGCTAAATGAGAAGCCACAAAGATTTATCCCTCTTTTCTAAGAGTTTTAGTTCCTACCTTTGGTCTTTGATTGACTTTGAGTTAATTTTTCTGTAAGGTGACATGAGGTGAGGGTTCATTGTCATTCTTTTGCATGTGGCTATCCAATTGTCCCAGCAATATTTGTTTAAAATATTTTCTTTCAGTATTGGGATTGAGTCAAGGACCTCTACCACTGAGCCACATCCCCAACCCCAAAAGACTATTCTTTTCCCATTGGATGATCTTAGCATTCTTAATAGGTTTCTATGTTGAGTCTGTGACATAAGGATCTCCATATTGTTAACATTGAAGGACACTCTTCCTTTCAATCTCATCTAATATAGCCAGAGTTCCCACTTTCCATTAATGTAAAAATATTCCATTTTTGTTGGGTTTCTTCCAGTCTTTTTGAGAGCCCCAGGAAACATCTAAGTGTCTCCTGGGTGTGTCCTGAAATGCAGCCTCTTCTCTCTGGCCCCTGTATGTACCATTTTGTCATGATTTCTGACTGCTGTCTCTTGCCTTGCATTGTTAAGCCCCAAACATGGTCACATGCCTCACTCCTAACTCAGAAAACACAGCTAAGACCATGCCATAGTAACATTTAACACAGTTTTACTCAAGGTCTAGGGTAAGCAGAGGGAATTACAGGAAACAATGACACACAGTTGCGAACACTCACCATATCCATCTGTAAGGCACCAGTGGGACAACTCCTCCCCTTGCCCTCTGCTCATCACTCTAACAGGGTCAGAAGACCTCCACTGGAGAAGTGCACCTTGACCAGTCTAGGCTGCCAACTCTCCTTTTCCTTGAGGAAGAAAAAAATATTTTCTTTCTCCTAGTCACCATCATTGTAATCATGCAAAGACATACCTCTGCTCATTGTAAAGATGTTTTTCATATTGTGATGGAGAACAGTTTATATCTTCTTTATCTGAAATACTGTATCCCAGAGTATGATCTGCCTTTACTCTCACAGAACTCAAAAGCTCACAAAAATGTCCTTCTTAAATCAAAAGAGTTGTCTGCCTTACAGTGGGAAGTCAGCGTCCACATCTAGCTAGAAAGGAAACTTATGGCCCCCTTGAAATAGCAGATACTTACCCTCCTATCCCTTTCTGGACATCAAAAAGGATATCAAACATTGGGGTACAGTCTCTGAGAACCCTATTAGTGAACCTGGTATATCACAATTGCTTTTCATAAGCTCTATTGTTGATTCTCTAATTAGACATACTCTTACTAAACGATTCTTTTTCTAAAAAAAAAAGAGAGATGTCTTATTTCCAATTTGGGCTTTAAGAAAATGTGTTCTTATCTTATCTTGGATGTGTCATCTTTATGCTTTTTGATCATTTCCCTTATAGTTCTTTCCGGTAAGTAAATGAGAATCACTTAGTAGTTCTAATATTATTTTACCAAAACAAAAAGACAACCACATGCATGAATAGTAAAACTGGTAGAAAACTGAGAACACCCAAATGCATTTAACAAGAATGATGTGAATATAAGTGACGTGCAGTAGTGTTTTTTTTTTTAACTCCGATAAACTTCTGAGTTATTTAGTCCAATATTATTTGAAAAGGAAATGGAACTAATTTTAACAAAACATATTTGGGCTGCTATAAAAATAAATTTGAGGAAAAAATAAATCATGGAAGTAGACAGTTAATGGTAATAATCTCTGAGATCTAAAAAATACATTATGGGCAAATTGAATGCTGGTATCTCTGTTAAAAATAAATAATGTTCTTTTTATTCCAAAACAAAAATTGATCCTCCTCATCTCTTCATTATTAAAACTCAGAAAAAAAAAATCCAGAACTATTTTCTAGTCTGGGTACTGTATATCATTGTATTCCAAATGCCTAAACAGAGTATTCAACACAGAATAGAAATGTAAACAAGATATTGTTGAATGTAGTAGAGTGGAGATGTGAACACTCTCCAGACTGAGTGTGTGCATGGGCTTCATGCAGGAGGGTGAAGAGAGTGGTTTCTGCCTCCCCACAGCATCCACACCAAGGCCTCTGCAGAGTAGACTTCACCCTCTTCCTGTTGATTTTATGTGGATGTTTCTCATTACCCAAATCTTATATTATAATCCTGTGATATTCAATAAAATAAAAAATTCACAGACTGAATATTTTTAATACCCAGATTGCTTGCAAGGTATATCAGGCTGCAGGGGTTTGCAGAGACATCTGTGCCACTGTGTCCCTAGTGAATGGACAAGCAGACAGCAAGGGCCTGTGGAGGCAGCCTTGGCCTCTCCCTGACATCAGTGAAGGAAATGAGCAGGACGGCTCAGTCTTCCCCCCATCAGTGCTCACAGAAACCCCAGCATGGAAGCTGCATCACAAGAGAATGGCCCACTTAGCCATTTTCCTTTCCACAATTCTTCAGCTTCCTCCATACTGGCAGTTTTCTGATTCAAAAAATTGTCTTCGGAACCCTGGCTCCAGCCTAGACGATGGCCACACCCAGGTCCAACTGCAAGATCACCACATGCACCAAGTGCAAGATCATCCAGGATGGCAAAGCCAAGAGTCATTTAAAAAGCCTCTGGCCAAGGAACATCAAATACTGAAAAAAGAGGGGTTTGTGGTGTTTCATGGGATTAAAAGCACAGACATGAGTTAGTTTGCCTAAAAAGAGCACAGAATGAGAAAAAGAGGGCTTTGGGCCGAGGTACTCAGGAAACATTCATTATTTGACTGCCGGGCAATAGGGCTAGTATCCATCCTCTTCTTCTTTAGTATAAGGGCACTAATTTATTTAAGATACTATCTCCCAGCAACTCTTACAGCCAGAGGGCCAACATACTGTGAAGCAAGAGGTTATATGAGCCTACAGTTCTTACAAGAAATCTTCCCCCATTTTTTTAAGGATCTCACTATGTACCCTAGGTTGACCTCAAACTCATAATCTTCCTGCCTTTGCCTCTCAAGTGTTGGAATTACAAGCCTCTTTAATGAGTCATATAGCAGGCACAACATTTTGCCTTCCGCCTTTCCTTTTGATGCCTCCTGGCATATGGATGGTGGCTGGCATCTTGGACCTTGAGGTGTCCTCAAGGATGCTGGGATGCTGAAACAGAAAGATAGACACTGGATCCCTGGATGGACTACCTTTAGATATCCTTGGTTTATAAGAGAATTAACATTTTATCTTATATAAGCTACTGTTATTTTTTTGTTTTCTGCTAAAGGAACCCAATCTCAATCCTAACAGAAAAAGTAAAGCAGAAAAGAATAAGCCAAGAGTGAAGAAAATGAAGAACAGTTACTGAGGTGGGAAGGAAGGCCAAAAGAATGTTTATGTCATAGATGTTGAGGAGGGAAAAGTCTTTCAGGAAAGAGTAAATAGTCAAAATTGCCAAATCCTCATGAGAAATCAGGGTAACAATAAATAGTGTTCTTAAATATCCATTGGAATCAGTGGTCTACAAGTCACAGGTGACAGTTATGCGACAGTGCAGGTGGTGAACAAAATAGAGTCCAATTTGAAGTGACTTTAGTGGGTGAGAGATGAGGAAAGGGAGACTGCATTCTCTAGGGGCAAACCTGAAAATTTTGTCTGCAAAGAAGAGATGAGAGGCTGGGAGCACAGCTCCACAACAGAGCACTTGCCTAGCATGTGAAAGGCCCTGGGCTCAACTCTCTCGTACTGCAGGAAAAACAAAACAAAACAAAACAAATCTTGTTTAATTAGGTGCAATGGCACGCACCTGTAACCCTAGTGACTTGGTAGGTAGAGGCAGGAGAATGGCAAGTTTGAGGCCAGAGGCAGCCTGAGCAACTTATCAAGACCCTGACTCAAAATAAAAAGAAAAAGATGGGGCTGGGGGTGCAGCTCAGTGGCAGAGCACTTGCATAGAATGCATGAGGTGTTGGTTCAACCTTTTAGTACTACAAAAATAATAAAAAAGGAAGACAGGGAGGGAGGGAGGGAGAGAGAGAAGAGGCCAGAGATAGAGTAGAAGCTGGGAGTGGGGAGAAGTGAGTAGAGTCAAGAAAGGATACTTTAAAGACTGGAATGGTTTGAGCCATTCCTAAGAGGAACCAGAGGAGATGTTAAATACAGAAGTGGGATGGGGGCAATAGGCTTTGTCCAGGCCAAGTGCTATGACCCCCCATTATATCCACCCCCTCAACATGGACCCTCAACTCCCTTCCTGTCTCTCCTTGTTTCTTTGTATCTGGAACAAACCCTATTCCAAAATGAAGTCAATAATCTCCATGTTGTCCCCTGAGTGTGCACTAGAGAAAACCTGAGCTGACAGCATCTGTCTGGGAAGTGTTCCTTCCGACACTCTTTGGTGAGTATTTCACTTCTTCTTTCCTCTCTTCAAACTTCCACAATTACTTCACCATTTTCATTCTACTCATGGCCACACCTCAACCTACTGGAAAATGGAAAGTATTAAAGATGATTTAAAAATTTTTTGTTCACTTCAAGCCTTTTGAGGTACTCAAGAGCTTTTCCCCTACCCCACCTTGTTACAGCAATCTGTCCTATTTAGGCAATTCAGGAGGTGCAGATGTCCTCGAGGCAAGTTGTGGTGAAACATGGCAAACAAAATGTTCATTTCTTGTTTTTGAAATGTATTTTATAGAGAATAATCTGGATACAGAGGCTTTTGCTTTATAGGTTTACACATTTTGGAGGTTTCATAGATTTTAGCCAGAAGACATATGAAAATGCCTGTGCATGTTTCCTCAGTCATAATGATGAAGGTTGGGGGCAGAATGGGGAGGCAGGGCAGCCAATGTGACTGTCACACCAGGAGGAATTATGCTGCCCCAAAGCCATTACTGTCCAGTTAAGAAATGCTTCCTTAAAGTTTGAAAGGCCCAGAGCATTGCACTTCTGTCATCGATATTAAATTGGGCAAAATACTTGCAGATCCTAATGAACTTAGCTCAAAACTACCTAAAAATCTCACAGGATGGGTGGCTGGAAAAGAGCTAGAAGGGGAGACAAGATCTTAGGGATCGGTGAGCTCCTGGGACCTTGTTCCCAGGCGGAGACTCAGGAACCAGGGGACATGATTCATTTCCCCATCTACCCTGTGAGAAGCTGTGGGATCCCAGCACAGAGAAGAGTTGGATCTTGGTTCAGGGCAGAGCCTTAGAGACAACCTGGCTGGAAGTCACGTGAAGGAGGGGAGGGGACAGGAGCAGGAAATGCAAAAATGGCCCTGTGGAGCACGTAGTGATGGTAGGCGGAGCCTTCCAAACTGAGCCTCTTTGTAGCTTGGTTCTGGGTTCAACAGCTGTATGCTTTTTTGTTAGTGAAAACAGTGCAGACCCTGGACTGGAGACTAGAGACCAGGAAAGGGCTCAGGTGAAAACAAGGCTGCACAGCCTGGCTAGAGAGGGGCCACAGGTGCAAGCGCCCCAGCTTGTTCTAAAAGCACTGCATGATGCCCAGGAGGGTTAAACACAAGCCTGAGGAGGCAGAGCACTGTGAATGATGGAGACTACATTTACAACTTACATAAAAGTACGAGGCCAAAAGAGAATTTAGTTCCCCCTTAGAAAAACAGTTTCTATCTTCTGCACATGTGGCTCTGGAAGATGAGAAATTAAAGTTGTTACAGGATAGACCCATGCAGTCTGTGCCTTCTCTTTTTTTCCAGTGCTGGGAGTCACTGGATAGCTTCATTTTCAAGCTTTCAAAGGGGAAGGGAGGTTTTTTGTTGTTGTTCGTTTTATTTATTTTTGCAGTACTATGGACTTGAACCTTGGGCTTCGAGCATGTTTTTGTAGGTGCTGTTTATAACACTGAGCCACACCCCCAGCCCAGTTTTAATTTTGAGACAGGGTCTCGCTAAGTTATGCATGCTATCTCTGTTCTTGAACTTGTGATCCTCCTGCCTCCACCTCCTGAGTTGCTGGGATTAAAGGCTTGTACCACTGCACCCAGCTCTTTTTTTAAAATTTTGTTTATTTATTTATTTATTTTTTTTGGAGACAAGGTCTCACTATGTATCCCAGGCTGGCCTCAAACTCATGATCCTCCTAAATAAGCCTCCCGAGTGCTGGGATTATAGGCATATGACATCAAGTCCAGCTCCCATGTGCCTCTTAAATGATAGGCCCTCCATAAATATCTGATATGTAAATGAATAAATCAGTGGATGATGTGGACAAGAACTGCATGGACTGTCCATCAAGAAAGAATTTGCTTTTCATCTGTGAAGAAGATGATTAGCTGACAGCTATTAACTGCAGCATCTTTACATATTGTACCCTCCTGGGGCAGCTCCTAAGTTCCAGCTATAACTGGGCCTTCCTTATGCCCAGTGTGGGACTCCTCCAGTAGGCAATTTTCACTTGGGTACTCCTCGATGGGTTAAGCAAGGAGCTAGATTATGGTCTGAGGATCACACTGTTCTTTATGTTCATTCTATTAGACTTACCTCGTCATAAAGTCAGGTAAATTCAGCAGAAAGATGGAAAGTGTATGTCTACAATTGAGCTGAAAACCAAAAAGTCAGAGCAAGGTTAAAAAGCAGATAGCCAGGTCCTCATAACACTGGGCACAGTTGTACCACTACTCTCAGTTTGTACTTATAGTCATGTGAAGGAGGAGGGAGAACCCAGGCGTTGGTCTATATATAGGTCAGCTCAGTATGTGGGAGCATGTCAAAAATGTATGGCGGCTACTTTCGGTTGTGAATTTGAAGAACAGTAGCAAGGGAAAATTTTTCCCAGTAGGAGGAGCTTCAAGTAGAGCACCTAGGGTTGTAACCACATTGTGTAGAAGAGAAAATGGCCCTAAACAAGAATATATATGGACTTGTGGGCAGTGGTAAATGTCCTGGCTACAAGGTTATAGGCCTGAGAAGAAAAAGATTGGGTAATGGGAGATAAGGAGATGTGGAGTAGAGACATGGATGGATATGAGACATGATATGTGAAGATTTTTGTTATCACCTAACAAAGCCCTTCAGAAACCAGTCCCCATGGGCAGGTCTCAACAACCAAACAGATGAAATAACTCAGGCAGTTGGCATTATCCCTCTTTATCATCAGCTACTATAGAACTCAGCAATTGAAAACCCCATGAATAGCAGAGAAGCACGACAATAATGTTTCATCTGTTGTACATAGGATCACTATGAGTTGGACACTGAATTGACAGCACCTAATAACAACAACAACAACAACTATAGAACTGGCATGGTGATGCAGAATGGCCATGATAACAGATATAGAGGTTGTGCTTAGGTTCAAGGGCGTGAACTGCCACTTGCCAAGCCTGATCTAGTGTGAATACTTCTAAAAGCCCAACCTATCAGTAACAGAAACTAACAGTGAAGCACTAATTGGCCACTTGCTGACAGATTGACTATATTAGCTCCCTGCTATCCTAGAAAGACCAGTGGTTGGTCTCAAAGAAATAGACACTTGGTCAGGGTATGGATTTGTCTCTCTGATCCACGCCTCAGCCAGCATCACTCCTTAGGGGCTAATGAAATGCCCAGCCCACAGACATTGACCTCCACACAACACAGCATCTGACCAGGAGGCCTGCCTCCCAGGGAAGAAGGGGTGGGAGCCACTTGTCCTATCTCATACTGCACCATCCAAAAGCAGCCAGGGTGAGAGAACAACCTGCTAAAGACTTATGAGGGGAAACACTCTGCAGACATGAGGCACCATATACCAGGATGCAGTAACTCACCGAGTCAGAGAACTCATGGCCCCATGTCACAAAAACGAAGAACCCATGGGTCTAGGAACTAAGAGGTGAAACAGGACTGGCCCACTAATCATCATTCTGACAATCTGCTGGGCTCCACAATAGGCATCTGGGCACAGCCTGCCCCTTTCTTGCTCAGTTTTCACAGTGAATAACAAGGGCCTGAGAAGAGTGTGGTTACCAGGAACTCAAATCTCTCAGTCATGAGGATTTGGGAAATGGCCCAGATAGGTCCCTGAGAAACTGGGCTTTAGCTCAATTGGTAGAGTGATGTGCTGCTCTGTGAGGCCCTGAATTCGATCCCCAGCATCAGAAAAAGAAAAAAAAAAAAAACCATGAAAACAAAACAACAAACAAACAAACAAACAAATGAGAGAAGGACATGGCAACCCAGTCTCCAAACAATCCCAAAACAATCAGCTATCAAAAATCCTATGAGGATCGCTATGAGTTGGACATGACTTGACAGCACCTAACAAGTCCCTGAGAAGAACAGGGGTGATAGTGGAGGGCAAGGGCAAGAATTTAAATAGGGAGTAGAGGAGAGAGAACAAGGACCATCTATAGTGGTGAGATCAAAGGCAGGAACAGGGGCTGGAGTTTGTCCCCTAGCCTCCCTCTTCTAAATCTCCCCTCTGCAAGAGAGGTCACTTATGGCCCTGGAAGAGCTACTTACAGAACCTACATGGACTATGACCACCATGCAAGTGGACCACTTGCCTCCCTTCAAGATTCACTGCAAGGGGTAGTGTTAACTGACAGCCTCTAGTGTGCGTCTTTGGGATGCATGACAGTGTAGGAGCAGGGGCCATGTTCCTCCGGGCAGTCTCCAATCACCTGCTGAGCCTGGCAGGGCACCAGGGTCTGGCAGTTTCTGCCCCGAACAGGATGCCTCTAATAGGTCATCTTTGCTCTGAGTTCTACGGTGGATTGGCTCTGTCTCTGTGTGGTAGTTTGGGTCTTTCCCTCTACAGTCCTTTTTGCTTTCTTAGTCTTTTGTAGGTATTGATCTGCACTGAAATCTAAAGGCTTTTCCTCCCTAGTTCTCCTTTCTCCCTCTTTATCTTTCACATGCACTACTCTTTAATAAACTTCTTGCCCCTGACTTACCTCAGTGTCTACTTCCTGCATGATCCAAAGTAACACAGGTGGAAAAAGAATATGAGATTTAGGACACAGTGACAAGCCCCTCACCCTATACCAACATAGGACAAAGCCCTGTTGATTATTCTTTGTGTCTGATGTATCTGCCTTATGTCCCATTTTCACTGCCTAGTTTGAAATTTTACTTTAATTTGCCGTCATATTTAGTGTTTTAAATAATTATAAAAATAATGCACTGTAGAATTCAAATAATACAGAACCAAAACTATACTTTTAGAATTCAATCTTAATCCTTAGAACTAATCATTAATAAATTTACTTAAATATCCTTCCATATTGACATATATTTCTAAAGACAAATGAGATAGTAAACGTTTTGCAAACTGTTGGGTATTTTTTTAACTTAAAGTAATTATTTTTGATACATGAATATCTTTCCATATCAATATATGTAACTCTACCTCATTCTTTCTAACATTTGTTAACATAATTTGGTTATTAATAAGTCATATCATTAAAGAACACTTTTTCCAGGATTTGGTAATTATAATCAATATAAACAGTGAATCTCCTTGTATTTATTATTTTTTTTAGGAACTGATGCTCCATATCTTTGTCTATTTTTAATTGGAATATTTGAATATTTACCTTTTTCATAAATAGTTCTTTAGCTGGGCATGGTGATACACATCTGTAGTCCCAACTATTTGGGAGACAGAGACAGGAGGATCTCTTGAGCCCAGGGGCTCCAGGCCAGCTTAGGCAACACAGTGAGTCTCTTAAAAAAAAAAAAAAAAATTCCTTAAATTTTAGAGAAATTAGTTCATTTTATGATATGTGTTACAAATATTTTTCTCTACTGATAATCTTTTGACACTGCTTGTAATATGTTTTTCTCTATGAAAGTTTAAATTTTATATGTATTTAAATTTATCAGTATTTCCTGTCATAGATTTTAGGTTTGTCAATATTATAAAAAACAAATCACATATTTATATTTCTAACACATTCATAATTTTCATTTTTAAGTACTTAAATCTTTTATTTTCTAGAGTTTATTTCAACACAAGCAGTCTAGTTTTATTTTATTTTATTTTTTCCAAATGGCTTCTGGTAATTCTGGTGCCATGTATAAGTGATATATCTTTCCCCATTGATTTGAAATATCAAACTCTAAAATTCTTATATGGTTGTTAGGTGCCATTGAGTCAGGTCCGATTCATAGTGACTCTCATAGGGTTTTCAATGGCTGATTATTTGGGGGTTGAGAGTGGGCTACCATATCCTTCTCCCGTTTTTACAGTGCTGGAGATTGAATCCAGGGCCTCACAGGGTGCAGAGCAGCACTCTTATCAACTGAGCTAAACCTCAGTCCAAATCTCATAGTGTTTCTTAATTACTATGTTTCTCAATCCCTTGGGATCCTTACAGAGCCTGTGTCAATCAGCCACATGTGAAAAAGATATGAGATAAACAACAGAATAGAAATATTCACCTAGGTGTAAGTCAGGAAAGTTCTTCAAGGTCCAAGACATTCTTATAGAGTGCTTTGTTTAAAGTTCAGTAAGATGGTCCACAGTTTGAGCGGTCACCATGCAAACAAGCGAGAAGGCAAGTAGCTGGAGCAATCTGGGGTTTTGTTGCTCTCTTAATATAAAATTCTTCCCATTAGAGTTCTTGGGTTTTACAAGAACATGGAAGTTTTTAATGAGTGTATAACTGAAGGAAGGCTTTGCACTTCAAAGCTTGTTGCTACTACACCCACCGCATTAGTAACGTTAAATAAGGGGATCAGTTGCAGGGAGAACTGTGTCTATGGCATTCCTCTGCAGCAATACAGCCTTTCTGAAGGTGATTGCAAACAGACATGGTCCTGCATCTTTGAAGTATACTCAATGCAAATCAATTCAGGAACTCACAGATACTAGTTATCAGCTTGTGTTTATTCACATCCCAGAGAAGGGTTTAATTAACGTAATACATATTGGTTAATTCTTTGCTTTTAAACTTTACCTTTTGCCGACCAGCAGATCAATACGTATTTAATCTTCCCTGTTTTAGAACTGGTTTTAAGACTCTCAGCAAAAAGGCACAATCACAATCATTAATTGCTATTACCAGCCCCTTTCATTTCCTAAACATCAGCAGTTTCTTAAAATTTTGCTTTCCTTCCCTTACTAAGTTATCCCTTCTTGTTCATCACTTGGTTCTGTTGTGTCTTTCAACCAAGTACAGAGTTTGCAACTAGCCAATAATGGGAAGAAAAAAATAACCTGAAATTCTGCTTCAATTAACTATTATATCTGACTTCATCAACAGCTGTGCCCAAAACTCCAGCCACCTGACTGCTTCCTGATGGATGCTACCAGGTGCTCCAGGAAGGTCTGCAAGAGTGGAGGACTCATGTTCTCTCTCTCACTCTTCTATATAAGCAATGAGTTATCATTGTTGGACAGCCATCATTCTACATATCATAATATAACTTATTTCATCCTAAATTGTTAGTATTTTCTGGTATATCAAAACTTGGAGAGTCAGAAGAATCTGCTATGCTTTCACTGCCTAACTCAGTTAAGGTACTTAATCTCTCTAGGTCTTCATAATGTCCTCATTGGTAAAATTAAATAACAAGAGGGCATTTAAGGAAATTATGAGCTAATAATCTATTTTGGATGTAGTCTGGCTACCAGGACGAGTGAGAAGCTCAAAGTCCAAATGAGAGAAGGTCCCTGTTAACAGCATTGGTATTATTGCTGTCCTGAAGACTGAATGAAAGATAGAAACAGAATGAATGGGACTGTGAATTCATCTCATGACTTAGGAAGAAAAGGAATTTGCATGATCAGTCAAAAAAAACAAGTCTTTCGTTAATGTATTACATTATTTCAACCAAGACAATTTCCATTTGCCACATAATTAAGGGAATTCCCTTCTTGTGCTGTTCTTTGTGACTACAAAGCAATAGTCCTCTGCTACCTCTATACAGCTTATTTTATTCTAAACACACTAATATACATGTTCATTATAGAAAACTTAGAGGTGTCTAAAATTATGATAAAATAAAAATTATTCATAATTCTACTACTGGTAATAGTTTGTATTTTCTCCCAAACATGAATCAATATGGATATTTACATTATGTAAGCAATATAAAACAAATCAAAAAATTTTATAGAAGTATTTCTACTTACAAATAAGCTTGGTACTGAAATATAAATTCATTTTTTCAAAAGTCCACAGTGACTTCTAACTTAACACATTTCTTTTTGTTAGGCAAAACTGGCCCTTATTGTTCTGTTGTGTGGCTTAGTTCATTATCTATGAAAATCTGCATGGAAAGCTTAAAAGTAGAACAGATTTTCTATCCTGTATTTTACATCAAATACCAAACCATAAGGATGTTATAATTTTAATAAATATTCTGTGAAATCATGATTCTCAAAATTTCATAAAAGTCCATTGTATGAATGTGTTAGTCATCTTTCTGTTACTGTGATAAGGTGCCTGAGATGATCAAAGTATAAGGAGGAAAAGTTTAGTTTGGATCTTGCTTTCAGAGGTTTCAGCCCATGGTTGTTTCATCTGCAGCTTTGGGCCTGTGGTGGTATAGTACATCACGGTGGGAGCACATGGCAGAGGAGGCCTGTTCACCTCATGGAAGCTACAAAGGAAAGAGAAAGACAGGAAGCAGGGTTCCCATATCTCCTTCAAAGGTATGTCCCCAATAACCAAACTCCCTTCACTAGGCCCAATCTGATAAAGGTTACAACACCTCCCAAAATCACTACATGTTTTCAATGTGTGCTTTTGAGATACATTCAAGATCCAAATAGTAGCAATTAACATAAAAATTGACAATCTTGAGGGCTGAAGGGGGAGAGAATGATCTCAATGTAAACAGTGTAACTTCTTGAGTACATTGGAAAAATAGAGGAATATAACCACCACAAAAAATTAAACATTAAAATGGAATGGAAACAAAAGCTAGCCTGTAAACAAACAAACAAAAAATGATGCATAACCTCTTAAAAAATTGACAATCTTTTATTTTTGTTTTGCAAATAATCTCATGATGCATATTACACAGAGAAACCTTAGTCTACGTGGCACTATTACTTGCACAAAGTTATTATCTTTTAACTCCTCTCTAGATAAGCATAAGGCTGTATCCATCCATTGTAGTTTGCTTTCTGAGCCCTGGAAGTCTGCTCTTTCTCACCGACCATGATCCAAACTGTCTTCAGTACCTCACATTTGACCAAAGGCCTCTGGCTTAACTGGCTTTGCCTTCTTTCTTGTCTTATTGTCTACTTATGATTTATATCTACTATTCTAAAGCCATATTGACCAGTTTGATGTGATACTATACTTCAGTCTGTTCTAATAGAACTTCACTCTGTAGCATATTGAAAAAGGCTATTTGTGTTGCCTTGGTGGTTGGTTCTAGAGGGGAAAAGGGTATCTGGGAAGAATTTCTGGTTTCCCTACTTCAAATTCCCTCCTCGTCTTACAGTTGAAGGTAAAGTTGACCCAGTAGTGCTTAGTTTCCCAAGGCCAACACACACATGTGCATGTGTACACACATGTGTACGGGTGCATGCACAATTTTAGTTCTTGTCTCCTTACACTGGGATGAATAAATACACAGTGATTATTATAGACTGCACTCATTGCAGAAAATCACATTTATCCTGTTGAGCAAGATTATTATGTCACCTCACACAATTATCTGGCACCACTTAAATATATTTCTCAAACAGAATTAAACATAAGTATTTATCCAGGAATAACTGCTTGTGGGACTTTGGAAGCACAATTGAGGATCCATGATAAGGGTGCTAAGAAACTACTAGCTGCTTTCCTAGATATTCTATGTACATTTCAGAAAATATCTCCCCCAATCAGACAAAAAAACTGATTACAAAATATGGGGAATATTGCATATTTTCAGGTCTGAAAACATTAAGAAGATAGTATGGAAAATAAGCTAAAATTCTAATATCATTTTTATACAAAAGAAAAGAACAGATATTGATAGAAAACCAAAGACATGAGAAAAAAGAGAATTGAGAAGACTTTTACTTAGCAACTATTGTGTTCCAAGTACTCTGTGGTTGAGTTTTCCAAGGGATAGAGAACCGGGGAAAAGACAGTAGACAGGAAGGTATAAGCTTTAAAATATATTCATTATTTAAGAGGGTAGAGGAAAGGAAGTCTTAAAAGATCTGGAGAAGGATCTATCAAAGAAGTAGGAGGATAACCAGAATCATGGGTTGTTTTGTGGGAGTTCCAATGCATACATTAAGAAGTCCATAGTGAAATGCTGCACAAGTCCAGGATAAGAACTGACATGATTAGGTGAGACCTATGAGTAGGAGGTGGCCATTGAAATAGCATGAAAATTATTGTTTCCTAAGTAATTCTTTTGCAGATATCCACTATTTCCACATCATTCCATATCACCTTCTTATAGAACCCACCTATGGCTCCTTTAGTCTCTTCTCTTTGTGTCTGCTGAGCAGGTAACAGCCCATAGGCTCTTTTCTCTCTAGACACAGATGGTTATTGGGAAGTAGACCAAGATGACACAGGAGTCTCAAGTTAAGCACTTTCAGATTCTTCAGTTGGACAAGCACACGAGTCACAGCAACAGTGGCCATGCCTGGGCCATATGGAACTGGAGCTGAGAGAGCCAGTCAAAAGAGAAAGAGGACAGGAAGTGGAAGCACAGAGAGCAACAGTGAGGAGAGAATAGGCGGCCCCACAAACAGAAGGGAAGGAGGCCACACTGTAAGAAACAGATCCTTTGCTTCATCTACTCCTGGGCTGCGCTCCTGAGCCTGAGGTTCCATTAATTATCCCTCTTTCCATCCAGAAACTTTTTCAGTGGGATTATTGCCTCCTAACCAAATTACCCCTATCTGAGACAGTGACTACTGTGTGCCATTTAGCTTGGTGCTAAATACTCTCTCACTGAATGCTTATGAGAGCTCCGCAAAGAAGGTATCATTATCTTCCTTTCCCCTGAGAGGAATCTGAGGTTCATGAGGTTAAATAACTTGCCTAAGGTCACACAGCTGGTGAGCGAATTTGGTTCTAAATTCTTATACTCTACAGTGGGCCATAAACACTAAACCAGCTCAGTTACTGCTGATTGGTAAGAAGTACATGAAGACTATAAATACCATGATCTCTTCCTTTATATTAAATTATAAATATAACACTTTAATTTGCATTACTCATATATCAGTACTTGGTATGCTCTACCGGAGAGGAAATGTATCCAAGGGAGCCAGAATCTTCTCAAAAGAGGTTTGCATTCTCCTAGTTCATGGAATAAACTATAACTACAATATGAACATTTTAAGAAGTTCTTAGAGACTCTAATAGAAGTATAAGCCTTTTCAGTTATTAAAAGAATTGAAAGCTTTTTATTGTTCATAAAAAAAAGACTAACTCCTCCCTTTCAAATTATTCTGCTTTATAGTACAATTCCTTCTGACTGGGAGGACAACTTCAGACACTTTTTCAAATAACCCCAACCATTTAATCTGTACCTTTAGGAAGTCATGCTGAGAGTATATGGAAAAGAGACAGACAGAGCCAGAGAAGAGGGGTGGGAGAGGGAGGAGGTTAGGGAGAAGAAAAGGGAAGACATTATTTCTGAAGTAGTAAGAATCTCCCAGGTTTTCTGGCCTACTTTGAAATGAGCTAGATATTTCTATCCACAAAGAACACCTAACGTTGCTAAGTTATTTTCAACTTAAAAATCTACTTGTTTGCCCCAGGCAGTTATTTCTATCTGTCATCCCTTCCACCCTCATAATCAGGACTTATTAAATTAATTAGACACTTTCACTGGTTAGGATGTTGTCTTAGCTTGGGCTGCAATAATAAAATACCATAGATTCTATGTAGATTGTGTCTCAAGCAACATTTCCCATAGTTTTGGATGCTGGAAAGTCCAAAATCAAGTTTCTATCTGGTTTGGTTCCTGGTTTGGTTAGGCTTTCTTCATTTGTAGACCCCTGCCTTCTTTGTATGTCCTTGCATGGCAGAGAGAGGAAGCATGTTAGTCAGCTTTACATTACTAAAACAAATACTTGAGATAATCAATTTATAAAGAGAAAAGTTTTGGTTTGGCTTGTAGTACTAGAGATTCCATTCCATGACTGGTTAGCCTGGTTGCTTCTGGGCCTGTGGTGAGGCAGAAAGAACATCATGGTGTGAGAAAGTGGCAGAACAAAACCACTAACTCATGGACAGGAAGCAAAAAAGGAAGAGACTAGGGTTCCACAAGCGCCTCAAGGGCATACCCCGAAGACTTCCCAGTAGGCCTCACCTCTTCAAGTTTCCACCATCTCCCAATAGCATGAAGCTGGGGACCAAGCCTTTAAAATATGGGCCTTTGGAAGCATTCTAGTTCCAAAGTGTAGCAGAAAGCAATCTCTTTCTCATTGTTCTTATAAAGCTACTAATCCCATCATATGGGCCCCACTTTCATGACCTCATTGAACCTATCCCCAAATGTCATTACACTTCAGCATATTAATGGTAGGCACAATTTAGTCCATAGCAGATGCTTTGAATTAGTTATCTAAAAAAAAAAAAAACTATATGAGCAACACCTGAGAATATCAGCCATGACATTATAACCTGATATCTGTACAAGTAGACTGGTAAACCTTGGACAAATGCCAAGGACTATGATTTGAGATGGTTGGAGAAAAGATCCTTAGAGATGGTTCCAGATCATGAGAGATGGGTGGTAAGAAGCAGTTTTGGAAGTTCTCCACTGAAAGAGAATCAGATTGGAAAGCCTGGGCACTGGGGAGCAAAGATGACTTAAATGTAGGCCAGTGTCTCAGGAAAAGATTTTGGATGCTCAAAAGTACAAGAGGAAGGGGCCTGATGAACCCCCTCTCTGACCCATATGCTGGGGAGATTATTGGAGGTGGGGGAAACTAAAGAACTTTGACTTGATTTCAGCTTAAAAACTGGTTCTGAATCTTTTGAAATTTTGAAAATAATATGTAATCTCATAAATTTAGTTGTTGCTTGAATTCACTTTTTGGAGCTGACTGTTGTTTTCAGGAACCACTTCAATTAACTTATGTGTTCTATTAAGGTAAATCCAAGATTCTAATTTGAAATTTAAAATTTACAGAAAATACTGCTTTGTATAACCACATCTAAAACTCTATCATGTGTACAGTTGTCTGTCAGTAGTCAGCATCTAGGAAGCAGGTTAGACGCAAAGCTGAAATCCACCCCCCCACCCACACACTCCTTTTAGGACTCGTACAATGTGAGTAGAATGCTTGGACTCTGAGTAAAGGAGACACACTGTAGAGCATACCCATGTGGAGAGGGAAGCTGGCCTATGAAACATGACAAGAGACCAAAGAGAGAAAGAGAGTCACTTTATGGAAGAGCTTTGCCTAAGGACATTAAGAGTCTTCATATCTACTTTGAGGTTTGACATTTTTCTTTTTGGAGAAAATTCCATTCAGATATTCACAGGTCTTCATTATGTTTTGCAAAATAATACATTCTGGTATTAATAAAAAGAGATTAAAGTAATCAAAAACCATTAAAATGGTAAGTTTTATCTTAAGTATAGTTCATGCAATGAAAAAAGTCTTTATTAATCCAAACCTCCCACAAAGGAAAGCACAAGTTCAGATGACTGACTGAAGTGAATTCTATTAAGTGTATACAATATCAATATTTCCCAAACTCTTCCAGAAAGTAGAAAAGGAAGGAGAATTTCCCAATTTAATCTAAGTCCAGTATTATCCAAGTATACTAAAGACATTATAACTTCAAATCAATACTCTTTACTATTGGAGATGTAAAATCTTCAACAAATTCCAATAAACTATACTCAGAAACATTAAAAAAATTATCCACTATACCATGTCCAAGTGGGATTTATCCCAGGAATATAATATTAGTTTAATGAGTTGCAACAAATAAATGTAATACATCTCAAAAAAAAAAAAAGGTATTTTTAAAAAGTGAACACACTTCCATGTGAAAAACATCCAACAACCAAGAACAAAAGAGAATACTGTCAAATGCATAAAGGGCATCTTTGAAACCCAAGTTGCTAATATCATAATTAATGATACAAGACTTTATGACTTCCACCTATGATCAAGAACAAGAAAAATATGTGCACTTGAACTACTGTTATTCTACATTGTACTAAAGGATATAGTAAAGGCAATTTGGCAAGAAGAAGATATAAAAGATATACAGAGTAGGAAGGAATAAACACAAATACCTCTATTTTCAGATTATGCCACTTATATATAGAAAAATCCAAAGGAATCCACATACACTAAAAAACTATCAAGGAAAAAGAAAATGTTCAACAAGACCAATGCATAGAAATCAAGTACATTTCTATACATTGGAAATGTATCCAATAACATCAAAAAGGATAAATTACTTAGGAGTATGTTTAACAAAATAAGTATGACTTGTACACTGAAAAGTAAAAGAATCACAAATGTGGGGCATCACCCAGCCTCTGGACTCACTCGGGCTGTGAGCGGGAATCAGCCATGGAAGACCCGCCATCTGGTGAGAGGGAGCCGGTCTCCGTCACCCGGAGAGGAGGCTTATGCCCACAGCTACTCTGCCAGTCCCAGGGGACAGCTGGGAGGTTTATGCCCATGGTGGCTCCTTGCTTCTTTCTTCCCAGTGAAGACACTGACTCCAAGTGCTCTGCTCAAACAGCTGTTTATTACTTCGTCTGTCCCAGTCTGTGGAAAGGACCCCGACTGCTCCGTGTACCGCCCTTATATCCTCTTCAGGGGCTAGCCAGGGACCAGTCAGAGGAAGTCACCCCATATGGGTCTTGGCTAATCAGGGGGGATATACAAATTTGGGTTTGTAAAAGTGACCAATTGGGGGTGGTTCCAATCAGGAGCCATTGGGTGGTTTGGAAACAGCCAATTAGTGTCGAGGGGTCTGAGGAAAGGGATTGGATGCCAGTGCTATCTTTGGAAGCTCGACAACTAGGAGTTTCTGGGTGTAGGGCATAGGTTATTGCCTGGGGAACAAGCCCCAGACCTCCAAGGGGTCTAGATAGGCCCTGGGGTGAACTGCCTCTCTAGGCAGTGCCCTATACACAAAGAGAAATTAAAGAAGATCTAAATAAATGGGAAAACATCCCATGTTCATATTTGAAATACCTAATACTGTGAAGATGACAATTATCTCCAAGTTGATCCACTGATTCAAAACAATGTATATCAAAATACCAGAGTTTTTTGCAGAAGTTGAAAAGTTGATCTTAAAATTCATATGGAAATGGAAGAAATCCATAACAGCCAAAACAATCTTAAGAAGAACAAAAAAGTCAGAGGATTCATCCTACTCAATTTCAAAACTTACTTTCAATTTACAGTAATCTAGACAATGTGTACTGGGTAAGAACAGACATATAGATCAGTAAAACAGCAAAGGGAAGTGATGATTGGAGAAGATGGGCGGGGGAACAGGGTCAACAAGGAGGGATGAAGGGGGAGAGACCAATCTCAATGTAAACAACACAACTTTATGAGTATGGTGGAAAAATACGGGAAAGATAGAAAAAAACCCTACAAGAATAGCTAAAACTAAAAAAATAGTAATAGTAATAATACCAAAGGCTGGAAATAATGTAAACAGACTAAATCACTCATCTAATACTGCTAAGAATTTGAAAAGCTAGATTACTATAGAAAAAAGCTTGGACTTAAATCAAAATCAGGATGCATGTATATCGATAAATATTCTCACAAAAAGACAAGCAAGTAGAAAGGAGACCATTGGTGTGGTGGAGGGATAGGAAGAAGGTGTTGAGAGGGTAAGGAGGAAGTTATGTGAGCAATGTAAAATGAAATGCATATGTGGAAATGTCATTATTAAACCCATGTCATAATAAACCCATTAAGTTGTACATTAAAATTTTCCAATTAAAAAAAAAGAAAGTCCGGAAATAAGCCCTTACATTTATAGCCAATGGGTACAGAGCTCCTCTTTGGGGGTAATAAAAATGTTCTAGAATTAGATAGTAGTGATGGTTGCACATCTTGTAAACATTCTAAAAACTATGCGTTGTTGTTAGGTGCTATCCAATCCAGTCTGACTCATAGCGACTCTATGTAGAGCAGAGTGAAACACTCCCCGATTCTGTGCCATGTACACAATCATATTTACCTTTAACTCATTGTTGCAGATACTGTGTCAATCCATCTGGTGGAGAGTTTTCCTTTTTTTTGTTGACCTGCCACTCTCCCAAACATAATGTCTTTCTCCATGGATTGGCCCTTTCTGACTACCTGTCCAAAATACGTACAACACAGTCCAGCCATCCTTGCTTCCAAGAAGCACTCTGGTTGCACTTTTTCTAGGACAGGTCTGTTGGTTCTTTTGGCACTCTATGGTATATTCAATATGCACTGCCAGCACCATAATTCAAAAGCATCAATTCTTCTCCTGTCTCCCTTGTTCAATGTTCAGCTTTCACAATCATATGATGCAACTGGAAATATCATGACATGAGTCAGGCACACCTTCATCTTCAATGTGATATCTTTACTTTTCAATACTCTAAAGAGATATTTTGCCACAGCTTTTCTGAAAGCAATGCGTCTTTTTATTTCTTGATGGCTGTTTTCACAGGTGTTGATTATAGAACCAAGTAAAGCAAAATTATGGACAACCTCAATCTTTTCTCCACTTATTGTGAAATTGCATACTGACCCAGTAGTAAGGTTATTTGTTTTATCAATATTTAATCATAATCCATACTGAAGGCTATGTTCTTTGATCTTCATCAGTAAATGTATTAAATCCTCTTCACTTGCAGCCAGCAGAGTTGCATCATCTGCATAACTCAGGTTGTTCATGAGTCTTCCTCCAATCCTGATACCTTATTCTTCCTCATAAAATCCAACTTATTGGATTATTTGCTCAGCGTATAAATTGAAGAGATATGGTGAAAGTATATAGCCCTGATGCACACTTTTCTCAACTTTAAACCAGGCAGTGTTTCCTTGTTCTATTTGAACAACTGCCTCCTGATTCATGTACAGATTCCTTATGAGTACAATTAGGTGCTCTGGTATTCCCATTTTTTGAAGTGTTATCTATAATTTGTTATGATCCACACAGTAAAATGCCTTTGCATAGTCAACAAAACATAGATAGATAGCTTTCTGATATTCTCTGCTTTTGGCTAATATCCACCTGACATCAGCAATGATGTCCCTGGTTCCTCGCCCTCTTCTGAATCTTGATTGATTTTCTAGCAGCTCCCTCTCTATATATTGCTGCAGTTGCTTTTGAGTGATTTTTAGTAAAATTTTGTTTGTGTGTGATATTAATGATATTGTTCAATAGTTTCCACATTCAGTTGGATGCCCTTTTTTTGGGAATAGGAACAAATATGGATCTTTTCCAGTCAGTTGGCCACATAGCTGTTTTCCAAATATGTTGACATAGACATGTTAGCACCTCCAATGCTGCATCTGTTTGTTGAAACATCTCTATTGGTATCCCATCAATTCCTGGAGCCTTGTGTTGCACCAATTCCTTCAAGGCAGCTTCTACTTCATCCTTCAATACCATTGGTTCCTCTTCATATGCAACCTCTTGAAATGGTTGGTCATCTACCAATTCTTTTTTGTATAGTGACTCTGTATCCATCTTCTTTTGATGTTTCCTCCATTGTTTAATATTGCATGTTGTGATGAGGCTGAAAGTTATGCCACCAGTATCTCAGATACCAGCAGGGCCATCCATGGTGGTAGGTTTCAGAAGAGCTTCCAGACTAAGATAGACTAGGGAGTAGGACCTGATGAATCACTCCTGAAACAACTAGCCATTGAAAATCCTATGAATAGCAAAGAAACACTGTCAGATATAGTGCCAGAAAGTGAGACCCCCCCAGACTGGAAAGCACTCAAAAGACAACTGGGGAAAAGTTGCCTCCTCAAAGTAGAGTCTACCTTGATAATGGAAATGGAATAAAGCCCCAGGGACCTCCATTTGCTGATGTGGCACAACTCAAAGGGAGGAGAAACAACTGTAATAATTGGAACATGGAATGTACATGGTATGAATCTAGGAGAATTAGAAGTCATTAAAATAAAAATAGAGCACATAAACATCAGCATCAGCATTCTAGGAATCAGTGAACTAAAATGGACCAGCATAGGCTATTTTGAGTCAGATACTATCATATGGTCTACTATGCTGGGAATGACAAACTAGAGAAATGGGGTTGCATTTATCATCAAAAAAGACATCTCAAGATCTGTCCTGAAATACAATGCTGTCAGTGATAGAATAATATCCATACGCCTACAAGGAAGACCAATTAATATGATATTATTCAAATTTATGCACCTAAAACTAAGGCCACAAATGAAGATAGGGAAGGTTTCTACCAGCTTCTGCAATCTGAAATAGATCAAACATGCAGTCAAGACATACTGATAATTACTTGTGACTGGAATGCAAGTTGGAAACAAAGAAGAAGGCTCAATAGTTGGAAAATTTGGCCTTGGTGGCAGAAATGATGCTGGAGACCACATGCTAGAATTTTGTCAGACCAATGAACATTTCATAGCAAATTCATTTTTTCACCAACATAAATGGCGACTATACACATGGACTTCACCAGATGGAACATACAGGAAACAAATTGATTACATTTGTGGAAAGAAACTATGGAAAAGCTCCATATTAAATGTTAGAACAAGACCACATGCTGATTGTGGATCAGACCATCAACTTGTCATATGCAAGTTGAAACTGAAACTGAAGAAAATTAGAACAAGTGTATGAGAGCCAAGGTATAATCCTGAGTATATCCCACCCTGAGTTCAGAGATCACCTTAAGAACAGATTTAATGCATTAGACACAAATGATAGAAGACCAGATGAGTTGCCAGGTGCGGTGGCACACGCCTATAATCCCAGTGGCTCAGGAGACAGAGGCAGAAGGATCACAAGTTTGAGACCAGAGGCAGTCTGCGAAACTTAGTGAGACTCTGTCTCAAAAAGTTAAAAAAAAAAAAAAAGCGTGCTGGGGGTGCAGCTCAGTGGTCCAGCACTTGCAAAGCATGCAAGCTCGAGGCCCTGTGTTCAACAACCAGTACGGAAAA
>VMDO01014774.1:0-23529 GCA_007922755.1 Pedetes capensis | reverse complement strand
GTAAAAGGAAGACATGATGAAGTTAAGGAACTAAACAGAAGATTTCAAAAGGCAGCTCGAGAAGACAAAAACATATTATAATGACATATACAAAGAACTTGAGACAGAAAACCAAAAGGGAAGAACACACTCTGTGTTTCTCAAGCTTAAGGAAGTGAAAAAATTTAATCGAGTGGCAATAGTGAAAAACTATGCATGGTATACTTTAAAAGGGTGAATTGTATGTTATCTGAATTATTCTCCATAAAACTATAAGTATATGCTATACTTTAGGTGTCTGAACTCTTATTTGAATTGTTGGAAAGTAGATAGACACAGTCAAGGAACAATTAGCTGCAAAAGGTATGTAAAGGTAAATTGACACAGGGCATATTAGCTAAGTGGTAGGCTGCTACTATGGCAGAGAAGCCAACCAAAGCAAATTTATGGAAGGAAATGTAACAACAATATAGTTAGAGGATCAGTCCAGAATGGCAGCACAGCAGGCATGGTGGCAGGATGCAGCAGGACCTATGGTAGACAACCTTACATCTCCATGATAAGGAAGCAGAGAGAACCCAGGACTAAGCCTCCTGGTAAAAACTTTCAAAGGCCTGCCCTCAGGGAGCCACTTCCACACAGCCAGAATCCTTCTTCCCAAAGTTTCCGAAGCCTTCGCAAACAGTGCCACCCAATGGGGACCCCGTGTTCAAATACACAGTCTCTGGGGCACACTTACAGCCAAACCATAAGACAGGTTTCTACACTGATTAGCTAATATAGAGGAAAGGCTGCATTGGACTTCCTCAGGAATATCTCTTAGGGAGAACATGGATCCTGCTTCCCTACAGATTAAAGGAAGAAGCCCCACAGATTTACTAAATGACTTGGAAGCTGATCATGGCTTCATGTGCCAGGACTGCTCCACACAGCCCTACATGTTGTGCACCAGTCACACAGATTGATGTGCATGCTGCCCTCCTTGACCCCCACACACTTCAGTATGAACACCATCACCATTCATTAGCAAAAAGCATTTTAACTGTAAAGCTGAATGTGAACTTTGCTTCATAGGAAATTTCTGTTTTCAGAGCACATATTTAGAATATTTCTCCTCAACCCAGAGGAAAACTGAAGTGTATTCACAGGTGTGGCTTCTGTAACACAGAGGCATTTACAATGACTTCCTCAGTCAGCTTTATGCCAAGGTCACTAGGATCAACTGTTGCCTTTAAATTGCAGGTCTTTAAATAATTTGCAAGGCATGTCCATGTTCCAGAACTTTCTGTGTAGTTTTACAATGGAAGCTTCTTACTTTTAGGCCAGAATTGAGCTTAGAAAAAGAAAATGAGATGTTCTATTATATATGCTAACTTATTTCTTTTATGGTTCTACTGGGCATCCAATGATTCCATTCATTCTGGATCACATTTAGGATTTTCCCCTTATATTGGTATCCAAAACATATAAGGGATCTATTGAAGACAGATAGCTCACCTTATATTCTTGTCATTAGTGTATATTTATGAATATCTGATAGTTCTTAACCTGTCAGAGGAGTCTTCTTCAGCTCTAAATAAGGCTACATTTTATGTAGTTTCCTATAGCAGCACAACATTTCTGGGGCTGCTTCACTAGGAGGACTCTGTCAACAATCAGCATTTCACTGGCATTAACATGCAATAAAAGACAATGAAGCATGACTCAAATCACAAAAAGACTGTCTTCTCATAATAGGAACCCAGTAGTTTTCAAAGCCTTATATGGGGCTTCTGCTGCATGACTAACATTAGGGTCAGTACTTTGAAAACATACACCCAAGAAGCTAACACATCTACATACAAGATGATTTAAAGGAAAGAAGAAAACTCTGTTTTGATTTTTCTCCTCCCTATACTGTATCTAGAGATTTTGCAGTTTGCAATATGCAATATCAATTAGGTATTAATACTGAAAAGATTAAGAACAAATTTCCCCCTTGTGATGTCAATGGAGATGTAATTTGCACACAAGATACAGTACTGGAGACCTTTAGAGTCAAGCTATTTAAAACAATAAACAGAAAAGATCACATAGGGAGTGGTTCAGAAAAAATATGTAAGCACCCAGAGGGTGAACTCACAGGACATCTGGTATCTGGGTATGCTAATCAACACATTCCACATCCAGAAAAGAGTATTATAATAAAATTGCTAAGATTCAAGAGAAAAGATGGAAGTTTTTACCAATATAGAAATTTACACATTTATGTCTTACTTTACCAGGATAAGTTGTGTTACAGAACCAGAGGCCTCTCCCTCTCTTCTTTCTCTTTTCCTTTCTTTTCTTTTTCCTTTCTTCCCTTCTTTCTTTCTTTCTTGCTGTACTTGAAATATGTAACACTGTAGGTCTAGATTTTTAATATTTTATGTTTGTTGACATTGAACACAGTCATTTCAGTCAAAATTGCTCTCATTTCTCTCATTAAACTAAACAATAAGGGAAAATTATATGATTTCATCAAAGTAAGACAAAATGGATTTAAACAGTATACAAGAAAAATTTAGATTTCATCAAGGGAAATTATTAAGATTTCTTAATTTCAGTTGTAACAAAATGCATGGATAATGACTAGGGATATGTCAAACTCATAAGAAAATAGTAAAGGATAATTCTCTGGCATATTTAAGATGTGATTTATAAACTCCAAATCATTACCTTAAAAAATGATGAATACAAATTCAAGATTTAATTTCTTTTGTAAGAAAGGCATAAAAATATGCCAACAAAATGGAAGCAAACAAAAACAATTTAAAGTAGGTCTTTAAGATATATTAAATATATTGAAAGCATGATACCTTTTTAAATTGTAGAAATTAAAATACATGTTGAAATCACAGATTAACTGAAGCATTATCAAAAAATACAGCAGTAGAATGTGACTATATGAGGCAGGATAGAAAGGGAAGTTTGGAGGACAAGGCAAGGCAAAGAGCTTTCACCCTAGGATTGAGTTTGAATCTCACCAGCCGAGAGTCAAGAACTTTGACACAACAACCAAGAAGACTGATGTAAGGACTGCCTGCATAGAGACATTATATTTGAGAGACATTTTAAATAATGAAGATGTTAAAACAGCAATAAGCCATGACTGAAGTAAAAAATGTATGTAATCTTTAAATTTTACCTCCTCTCTGTAATTCTGCACTGCTTTCAGACATGCTGAGGCAACTCCTTCCTGATTCTTTCCTCAAACCTATACAATGTATAATCTCATTTTACTAAAGTGAAGTCCTCTAATAGAAAAATCCAAACAATGGAACTCTTTGTTTGATCTTATTGGTACATCCCCAGCCTATGACAGGCCTTTCCAGGCTCATGTCACACTAGGTGCCCAGAGCTAGGTGCCCAGGCCTGACATCACATGGGGCGTGCCCTATGTTAAATAAAACCAGAGGGAACATATGTGCCAGCCACATTTTGGCTTCCAGAGCTTCACTCCCTTAGTAAATTCTTGTCTGTGTCTTGGATGCCTATCTCTCTCTCTCTCTCTCTCTCTCTCTCTCTCTCTCTTTCTCTCTCTCTCCCTCCTCCCCCCCCTTTCTCTCTCTCTCTTTATTTCTCTATGCTCACATGTATTCTAAAGTGTGGACTTAAACTCTATAACTGTGCTTCACTCTCTCTGGCTCATCCTGAAATTCTTTTCTGCAATGAAGCCAAGGACCTGACTTAATCTGAGTGGAGATCCAAAGTAGGGGAACTCCTCAGGCAAGGCAGCCAAGCTAAGCTATACCTCTCTGCTGTGCAGCTGGTGACATATGCTGACCCAATATACATAATCACTGTTTATTATATTCAGAAGCCAGGCATATAAAATGAAAACCTAAAAACAAATTTGAAAATTAAAATTATGAAGATAATTGATCAGGATAATTAAAAAGAATGAACTGGTTTTTTTGTTTACTAATGTTAGGGCTGGAATTTAGCTCAGTTGGTAGAGAGCTGTGCTGCAGTCTCTGAGGTCCCGAGTTCAATTCCCAGCACTGCAAAAATGGGAGAAGGGCCTGGTAATCCACTCCCAAGGCAATCCTGAAACAGTCAGCCATTGAAAACTCTATGAAGGGTCGCTATGAGTCGGATACTGGCACCTAACAACAACAACGTTAGGTAGCCTGCAGCCATAGCCCTGTGGCATCCGATCCTGTCAGATCTGGGAAGCTAAGCAGGGTCATGCCTCAATAGTACTTGGATGGGAGACCGCCTGGGAGCACCAGGTGCTGTAGGCTTGGGAGATGGACCCAGCAACCCAGTCCCAAAAATCAATTCGCCACTGAAAACCCTATGTAACAGCAGAGAAGCACTGACAATGGTATTTCGCTTATTGTAAGTAGGGTTGCTATGAGTTGGATACCCACTCCACGGCACCTAACAACAACAATGTTAGGTAGCTAGCTTAGGCATTATATGTCGAATACAAGAACCAAGGTTTTCCTGCCATTTTCTGGACATGCACTCTGGACAGCCTCCCAGCACTCCCTGAGTCTCCCTAATAACACTAATATTAAACAATGTAGTGATTTAAAAAAAAAAACACTAAAAATTTATGAGTTATATTAGTTTCCCATGGCTGCTATGGGCTGGGATTTAGCTCTCAGTTGGTAGAGCCCTGCTCTGCAGTCTCTGAGGTCCTGAGTTCAATTCCAAGCACCACAAAAATGGGAGAAGGACATAGCAACACACTCCCAAGGCAATCCCAAAACAATCTGCCATTGAAAACCCTATGAGGGTTGCTATGAGTTGGACATGACTAGAAAGCACCTAACAACAACAATGGCTGCTATAATGAATTACCACAAATTGTGGGTTAATAACACAAATTTACTTTTTTATTGCTCTGGAGCCTCTGAGAGGACCATGTCTTTGTCTTTTTCATCTTCTAGCAACTGTCTGGGAATACCAGGTGCTGCAGGCTAGGGAGAAGGACCTGGCAATCTACTCCCAAAACAATCTGCCACTGAAAACCATATGAATAGCAGAGAAGCACTGACAATAGTGCCGGACATGGTACAGTGTCAGGGAGTGTTTCATTCTGTTGTACATAGGGTCACTAAGAGTTGGACCCAACTCAGACAGCACCTACCAACAACAACAAGCAGCCATCTGGAGTTCTCAGGGCTGGCCCCTTTCTCCATCTTTGAAGCATATCCATCTAGGCTCTGTGTTCACCATCATATCACCTTCTCCTCTCTGTAGTAAAACCAATCTGTGCCTCCCTCTCTTACAAAGACACTTTTTATGGCATTACAGTCCCACCCAGACAATCCAGGATAAGTTCCCTGTCATTTTGTCATGTAAAGTAAGATTCATAGGTTCCAGACATTAGAATGTGGTTATTTTTGGAGGAATTTTTCAGTCTACCATACTAGCCCAGAAAAATATCTTTTATACTTTTTATCCTAGGAGTTATACTGTAAATGCTTTCTTGATTATCTACAATCATACGTCATTATTTTCTGTTATAATGGAATAGCTTGGTCAAGCTGTCTAGCCTTCAGTATCTTTTAAGAGGGTCTGTTTCTGACAGTATCTATATGATCTCTCAGGCCAAGTTAAACATTGGACAACCTAGTGAGGGTGTTGGTTTCTTTTAAAGATAGATATGAATGTCACTATTCTATCAGTACTACTTACATATACACTACTAGCATGTATGTATTTTGTTGTGTCTAATCAATGGTTCCCCTATATGTCTGTCAGTTTGTGCTGTGGGGGTTTGTGTGGGGTTTGTGTGCTGCTGTGATGCTGAAAGCCATGGCACCAGTATCTCAGATACCACCAGAGCCACCCATGATGGATAGGTTCAGCTGAGCTTCCAGATAAGACAGGCTAGGGAAAAGGACCCGGCAGCACTCCCAAAACAATTAGCCATTGAAAAACCCTATGAATAGCAGAGAAGCACTGTCAGAGATAATGCCAGAAAAAGAGGCTCTCAGGCTGGAAGATATTCCAGATATACCTAGAGGAAGAGTTGCTTCCTCAAAGTGGAGCTGACCTTAATGACATGAATGGAATAAAGCCCCTGGGACCTCCTTTTGCTGATGTGGTACAACTCAAAATGAAAAGAAACACAGTGTCTGCAACAATAGATTCAAACATAAAAAGGTCATGTGCATGGCAGTGTTTGGTATGGTTTCATGGTTGTACTTGGGGTCACTATGAGTTGGATGCAACTCAACAGCACCTAACAACAACAATCAATGGATAAGAAATTTGTATTTTAAACTAAAACATACTTTTCAAAATCATTACTAAATGATAGGGATAATTCCTTTTTTAAATTCATCTCTTCTTTTAAAAATATTATTTCTGGAAGGCAGGCCTGACAAAGTGGAAATATTGTAGGGTTTGGAGTTATGGTTCTAAGCTTATTAATTACATGTATTATGTTATATGATATTAGATAGTAAAATGTTTAACCCTTTAGATCCTCAATATTTCATGTATAAAATGTTTATACAAGTATCTATTCTAGACATTTGTTATGAGAACATGAGAATTTTAGAATAATGGCTGGACTAGTTGCGGACTAAATATTAATTATCTTCCTACTTCCATATTTAAAAATTTGTCTGTAAGCCAGGTGCCATGGAACATGCCTGTAATCTCAGTGACTCAACAGGCTGAAAAAGGAGAATCATAAGTTTGAGGCCAGAGGCAACCTGCACAACTCAGTGAGAATGTCTCAAAATAAAAAAGGGGGCTTGTTAGGGGTGCAGCTCAGTGGTAAAGCACTTGCCTAGCATGCACGAGGCCCTGGGTTCAACCCCCTAGTACTGCCAAAAAAAAAAAAAAAGTGCACAGTGAAATACAATCAATTTACTATCATTCAGTATGGCCCACAGAATGGATTCAGATATAGCTAGTAAATAAAGTAACACGAAAATAGTAATGATCTCACTAAACATTCAATAATAGCATATATTATAAATGTGAAATAAGAAATAGAGTTGCCAAATTTAATAAGAGTCAGACATTTGGTAAAATAAAATGATCATCCTATATTTTAAAATGCTATTTACCTGTCATTCAATTATCATTGAATTGGCTTTTCATTTCTTTTCTTTTTCTTTTTTTGGTAATTTGAATTGGCTTTTCTTACTATTTATTAAATCTTTCTGCATTTGTGTTATGCCATCCCAAAACATTTATATTAAAAATGCTGGCAAACCCTCAATAAGTAAGTATGGCTTTGGTATCAGAACAATAGCTTTCAGAATTCCTTTGATAGTTATGGGTGATGTAGGTATTTTTCTAGATCACAGAAGGTTAGTAAGAAAATCAACATAGTGAGGTGTAAAGTAAAACTTCCTTTCCCCTACAAAAATATTTGAAGTCATTCTCCAGAGAAATGTCTAGTCCATACATCATTCTTAAGGAGGTGAAGAAGTTGAGAGAGCAACTGTCCCTGCCATAGCTACACAGACCTCAAATATGCAGCAATTGGTCACTAAGGTGCTGAGAGGCAGTCTAGAGTTTCTCAGATCTCCATAGGATATGTCATTAAATCTTCTCCTCCTGCTGGGTCTGACTTCTGGGGAAAAAAAGCATATGGTATAAATATTACTATATTTGGTAGTGAATACTAATGATCGCTCAGGAGGCACATCCTTCAGTTTCTATGGCCTTTAGCATCTAGTTGCTTATAAATGTGACATGCTTCAATTTGATTTAATAATCTTTTTGAATTTATAGTTCAGAATTTTCTGGGTAAAATCTGCCTACGAGATCAGATACCCATATATGTGGAAAGACATACACATTTATTTTTGCAGTTATCCCATTAACAGATTGTAAAATTAAGGCAAGCAGACCAAACCCCACCCAGCGCACATTTCACAAAGGTACTTATTCCTCTTAAATTAATAGATTCAACACATTCACACACAAACTCAGACATATAAGCTATAAAGGGTAACACTGTTTTTCTAGAGTGTGAAAACTGGAAGCTCAATGATATCACACGAACTAAATAACTATATATCAATTTCCATATAGAGAACATCCAAATCATTGTATGGGATGGGAGAAAAAAGTGTTTTGAAATGTACACAAATTATTTTATGATCTATATAAAAACAATCAATGACACAGTCTGTGTTACAAGAAATATGCAAGTTGAATTTCATATAGATTATATTATATAGACTATATTAAAAAGAATTCCAAGGAAAAAATTATGAGAAATTCAATTAAAAATAGAATTTTACACCATATAAGAAGCTTTCTAAAGTTTTATACAAAGCTAGTTATACTGGCTTGGTGTCTTAAGAAATCGTATTGTATTGTCAAGCATGACAAGTGCTGTGTTACCTCAGAGAGCATACATCACGTGGATAATCTTGCTAAGAACATAAATAGGAAACAAATTTTATTTATCAAGACCAATGAATATTATCAGAATTGGTTATATTTGAATCAAATGTCACTGTAAACAATATAGACTCCACAATACATACTGTTATTTTCTAATGTATTCCTAATAAAACAATATAAAATATAGATTTTTGTATCAGAATTCTTTGTCAAAAACTACTGCTCATATTAGAAGTCAGTTAGGAGTTAAATGATTAATACAAAATATATATATATATATATATAGTACAAATATTCTTTTGTTTCTCACTTACCATGATGCAAACTGCAAGGATTTACCCTTTAAGGGTTAAAGAGTTTAATCAATGTCAATGTCTGCTCTTCTGAAGGCGATAAAGAACAGTCTGTCTAGCGATACGCAACAGAACATCACTTTGTCAAGCCACAAAGCACCCAAAAGCTTGTCAAGTAAGTTACCAGAAACCTCTTTGTGGTTAGAACTCAGTTCCTTCCTGCTTGACCTATTATTTGATATTTGACCACTTGGTTGCAAGACACTTGCTCTTTCTAGCTGAAATGTCACTGGGGCATCTTGTCAGCTCCCCGACATCTCGGCCTGACATACAATTTTACTTTTGTGTGCTACAAGGCAGAAAATGCAGGGCAATGGCCTTGTTTTAAATTCTGTCAGCATCAAAGATGGGCGTCACTCTTGGGTCCTACCAACAACAAAAACAAAAAAGGAGTCTATTTTGAAGGTCAAAACAGCCATTACCTTGAAGTTTTTCAGTTTATACTAAATATATTACCTGCTATACTGGTGTGGGAACTGTCCTTATAAGGCACCTAAACATACCACAGAAATCCTCCCAGCAAAATTGCTCTACTTTCTTATCAAATGCAGACTTGATAAAAGGATGAGTTTTCAGTGCCTGCAGGGACCAGATTCAGCAGTTAACTTAACTTGTTCAAATGGGCAAATGGTATCATGTAGCTGTACAAGGAGCAACCTGACCTTCTCACATTGACCAGGAGTGACATTATTGTGCAGGAGGAGAAGCAGTCACATCATTTCTGTTTTGCACAACCTGCTTAAAGTTTGCAACTAAATGCTTGTCTTCAGTTGAGCTGACAAGAGAGAAGAGGGGCTCAGTGAACCATGGCAGGGCTGCCATGAAATGACAGGAATCATTGGCATACATTTCAAATAGCTCTCTCAATCCTATTAAAGTATTGCAGTCCTGCTTTAAAATAGACAAGTATGAAACAACTTTGATAGATAGAGACTAAAATGGCTTATTGATTTTTTTAAGTCCGAGGGAAATTACCCAAAATGTGTCATTCTTTAACATTTAAAAATATGTTACATAAAAATGAGCAACTGTGATAATAAATAAAACTTAGAAAAAATGGTTACTTTGTTATTCAAGGAGACAGAGATACCTGGACATATCAAGATACCACACAACTTTTAAAAACCCACCCCTACTTGTGCTGAAACAAAATTCAACTGATTTTAAAAATCCCCCTTCAAAGCAAATTTAATTGTACTATTAACTCTTCCTCCAATTTTATTTCATATAGTCATAATCCACTCTGAGTTGGTCTTTTGGCATTAGCAGACATCACAGGAGAGGAGGGAGGTGAGGTGAGAGAATGGGGTGCGGTATTTAAAAATGCCTCCTTTAAGAAAGTGTAAGTTGTGTCAAGTTCAGCTTGCAGTGGCAAATAATCCCCAACACCAATTGCATCAGCAGGAAGAACAGCTCTTGAAGGAATGGAGAGATTTGAATGGTCTCTTGATCCTGTCTGTGACAAACAAAAGAAAAAAATAATAAATATGAGTTGAAAACTCTTAAACAGAACCTAAAAGTATAAACAAGAAAGTAGACTGATAATCATTATAATATAAAATGGGATGGAGACTGCTATTTAAATAATCTACATGATAATGATTTTCCCAGTGTTACTGAATCTATTTGTCCTATGTCATAAACTTATAAGGATCACAGGAGACACACCAAAACTTTATAGAAAACTTTTTATAAAGTTATTATATCAATGACTCAATATTATAATCAAGCTATTTTATCTCAGTTCCAATTCATTGGCAATTTACAGAAACCAGTGTTAATAGCATTTATTTCATTATGCTTATAATGTTGTTAGGTGCTGTCAAGTGGGTGTCAACTCATAGCAACTCTACGTACAACAGGCAAAACACTATTGTTAGGGCTTCTCTGCTACTCATAGGGTTTTCAGTGGCTGATTGTGTTTTTTTTTTGTTGTTGTTGTTTTTTGTTTTTTTTTGAGGGGAGTGGGTTGCCGGGTCCTTCTCCCAAGCCTACAGTACCTGGTGTTCCCAGGTGGTCTCCCATCTAAGTACTAACCAGGCTTAACTTCCAAGATCTGGCAGGATCAGACACCACAGTGGTACAGCTGCAGGCATGCCTATAATACGTGCTATATAATATGGGAGATTAGACTGCTCAGGAAATGAACTATGGGTATTTATGGTTTTAAAATCTATTAGCCTGACTTATTTGACAAACATGTCACAAAGAAAAGTTGTCAATCTCAGTGACTTCTAGAAAATAACTTACTGAGATATAAACTTCTAATGAAACCTTTTTGCCTTTATCTTTAATAACACCACTACCTTGTTTTGATAAATACTGTCTGCTGGAGTTTAGCTCAGTTGGTAGAGCACTGCTCTGCACTTTCTGAGGACCCAGGTTCAATCCCCAGCACTGCAAAAATGGAAGAAGGATGTGGCAATCCATTCTCCCAAAACAATCCTGAAACAATCAGCCACTGAAAACCCTATGAGTATTGCTATTAGTAGGACCCAGCCTGACTGCATCTAACAACAACAAGTATCTGGAAATCATGTATTGAAATAAGGAATTGCAACATGAAAATTTTCTCATATATTTTAAAACATTGCTCAAGCCCAGACTCAAACTTAAGAAATGTCATATACTCATAAGTACTTGAAAATAAAATTAACATTTTGATAAAGCTATACATTTAACCCTTAAGTAACATTGGTAATTAGTAGTTAATATTTAATGTGTATGAAGTCTTGTCAGTAAAGCAGGTATTATTTTATGACAGATAGAAGAAAATAGTGATCAATTTTGCATCAGAATTTTCCAGATTTCCAGCAAACAAATGTTGCTGAGATAATAAGTTATAAATATCTCCACCAAAAACTACATTCTATATTACCAAGATTTTTTAAATGCCTCCTTTGATAGGTTCTCTTACAGTTTTGATAAGAAAATAATGTAAAGTATAGGAGCCTGCCTTATTATGTTATTATTATGTTTATTATGTTATATGAAACAAGAAGGAAGTAGAAACAAGAAGGAAGTTATAGCTGGCTTTAGGAAAATATTAGAAATTCAGCTGTTGTATGTGTTGCCATTTTTGTAGGTTTTTTTAAACTACAACTGGAGAAAAATCAATGTCTGCATCTAACACCTAGTTTGACAATTTTCTTTGATCTCTGTTCTTTTGATTTCTTGATACTCCACTGCAAGCACATAGCTGATGGAAATCATCTCTTTTTATACTGAAGTTAAAAACCACCCAAAATGGCCACTTGGACAGCTCTATGAAGGAGAGGGTTTATTCCTCCTAGTGGAGAGGAAAGAACTTCCACAATCATGCCTTAACCTGATTAGCACACTGAGGAGGTTCCGCTGTAGAACCTCAGTCCTGGGCCTGAGCGTGGCAGTTTAGGTAGAGCCTGAGGAGAGGCCTCCCACTGCATCCGAGGCTGCAGCTGGACCTGCTGCACTTTCACTGCTGCCAGAACCACCTCTGATTCTCTTCCAGCTGTGTGTCTGGATTGGCAGCATTGTTAGCTGACTGGTTTTGCTGCTGTGAGTACTACTGGGCCATTTCCTAACTTCTCATTCTGCCAGACCCCTGGTAAGGGGAGTGCTGGGGGAGCATGAGACAGTGGGCCTTGACTTTCTTCTTAACAAAACCTAGTTATAGCAATAGTGTTCCTTATAGTGATGGCTGAATATTGTCAGGCAAGGCTTCAAAGGTTCACGTTCACATCTTTTTTATATACAGATAAATTATATTTTGGTATACAACATTATATTGTAATTTTTAATACAACGTGAAATGATTAAGTCAAGGTAAATAATCTATCCATCAACTTAAGAATTTGGCTTTTTTTTTTTTTGATGAGGACATTTGGATTTACTCTGTTAGCAACACCAAAATGTACAGTTCTCAGCCATTAGGTGTATTCACCACATTGTGCAATACATCTGAAAAACATCAAACTGATTCCTCATATCCAGTGGAGGCATTGCACCCTTTGATTATCACCTCTCCAGTCCTCCTGCCCCTAAGCCTCTAGCAACCTCCATTCTACTCTTTGGTTCTATAAATTCAATTGTTTCAGAGTATATATATAGGTGAGAAAGCATGGTGTTTGTCCTTCTGTGTTAGGTTTATTTCACTAAGCATAATGTCCTCCAGCTTTATTAATGTTGTCACAAATGACAGAATTTCTTCCTTTTCTTAAAGCTGAACAGTATTCCATAGTGTACAAATTCCACAATTTCCTTGTCAATTCATCCACTGAAGGAGACACTTAGGTTGACTCCATAACTTGACTATTTTGAATAGTGCTGAAATGAATGTAAGTGTGCAGACATCTCTTCAACATATTGATTTCAAATCTTTTGGGTAAATACCCAGAAGTAGGATTGCTGGAGCACATGGTAATTTTATATTTACTTTTTAAGCATTGTTTTTTTGTTTGTTTTTTTTTTTACATTTTTATACTTTTAATTCTGGTCTAAGAAAGCTATGTGTGAAAACAGGTGTGTAGAATCAGACCAAGGAAGGTCAGGTATCCTCCAAGAGGATTTTCTTCTTGATATTTTAGACTAGAGAAGAGTAACTGAACAAACTGACCAAAATTCCTGTTTTGCCAATATGAGAGATGTATATAACTTCCTCAGAGTTATATGCTGTGCTGAAAGTTTCCCCTTTCCATTCTTAAGAGTCCATCCACCATTGCAAAGTTAGGTATACAGTCCTTCAGGAAAGGACTCTATTAATTGCTCAACTCTTGTTAATATTCCACAGGTCTTGGCACTGTACAAAAGGCCACTTCATTTACCTTTTCTCATCCTTCTTTTTAATATGCCTGTTTTCCACTATGTGTGTGAAAGCACTCTTTCATCTACCATTTTTAATTAAATAACTTTGTAATGGGGTGTTGAGTATTTCTCTAGTATTTCAAATCAATCTCAGATTTTGCACATTATCTTCTGACCTTATATCCTAAACATGAAAATAAACAAAAATCTTGGTGGTGGGAGGGATGGAGATGATGAGGGAGGAAGGAAGAGAGAGGGGGTGAGGTGGGAGGGAGAGGGATCTGGGAGAGAGAAGGGGAAGGAGAGAAAGAGAGAGGGAGAAGGAGGGAGGGAGAGAAATTTCTTTAGTGTTACTCCCAAAAGATATACCTTCTAGCAAGTAAACAGGCATACATTTGTGTAAATGAAAACAAATGACTGCTTTTGCTACTAGGATCATCTGCTATACTGCTAAAAAATAATTTTTTTTTCATGAAATGGAGTAGCTTAAGAAGAAACCAACAAAAATTTGGGTGTAATTTTGATTTGAGAATATGATATTAAAATAACAAGTAAATACGTTTTTTTCTTGTTACAAATAATATCCAGAAATATATCATAATCCTTTTTTAATGTAACACAGAAAATAAAAGACAGGTAAATAACTTTTTGTCAGAGACCATTAAAAGTTAATATTCACCACCTGATCGTATACTTTAAATCTGTAAATCTATGGTCATTTAAACTACTTTTTAAGCTGCTAAGGTGTTCTGGTAGACTGTTACGTAAATCTAAATTTAGGCAATTTTTCAAAAGGAAATTAGTTACCTAAAATAAAAGCTAGGTGTCATGTGAATCTTTATGGAAGCACTTTTATTTACTAAATAAGCTATAAATGATTCTATTTGAACTGTTATAGTCTATTAGCTAAATATATATTCAAAATACAAAATGTGTCTACTAAATTTCTCCATTTAAAAACTCTTATGCAATATACTAATTGGACACATCCAAAAGCCATTTTCAAGACTTTATTATCTTAATTTTCTAAGAATGTTTTCTAAACAAAAACAAATAATAAAGCATTAGTCTAATAATAAAGTAACCACTCAAAAAATTATCTGTAAATCATAGCTGGTTTGCCAGCCAAGGCATCTGAAATAATGACACTAAGCTGTTTGTCTCCTGTGTAGCATTTATGATCAAGTTAAGTCTTCTAGAATTTAGTATTATAAGAAGTGAGGGAAAATGTGATTTAGAAAGCCTGAGTAGTATTGCATGGAGATTATGCTAAGCACATAGTGTGGTGAAAAGAGTCTAGGCTGGAAGTTAGCAGGCTATAATGTCTCTTCCTAGTTCTGCTATAATCTAATTGGCCCATTTGGGGCAGGTAAATTCATCCACCCACATCCTACTTCACTTGCCTATAAAATGAGGGGCTGGACTCTCCACCTCCGAAGTTCTACAGCTCTATGACAATTCCATGTATGACAGCACATGACATAATGTTAACACCTAATTCCCAAGGGTGATATTAACCTAGAATTCAGGATTTTCCAAATATAATATTTAAAATTTTAAGAGGATATTGATGGATCATTCTTTTATTTTTATTTTTTTTATTTGGACCCAGGGTTTTATGCATGCTTTGTAAGCACTCTACCACTGAGCTGCACCTCCCAGCCCACTTTTTGCTTTTTATTTTGAGACAAGATCTCACTAAGTTATGCAGATTGCTTCTGGCCTTGAACCTGTGATCCTCCTGCCTCCACCTCCTGAATCACTAGGATTAAAGGCATGCACCACTGCAACTGGCTTTAAGATGGACCATTCTTAAAGGGAAGGAATACATATTGTGCAACAACAATAACAAAAAACTCAAACAGATAACAAAATTAGCCAGAGTTTATAGATTATGTGACTTAATTAAATTCTGTAGTACACTTTTCATTATTTTGAGCTCCATGTTGATGTTTTAAGTCCTGTATGTTATTAACTGGCTGGGATTTAGCTCAATTGGTAGAGCACCACTCTGCAGTCTCTGAGGTCCTGAGTTCGATTCCCAGCACCGCAAAAATGGGAGAAAGATGTGGCAACCCACTCCCAAGGCAATCCCGAAAACAATCTGCCATTGAAAACCCTATGAGGGTCGCTATGAGTCGGACACCGACTCGATGGCACCCAACAACAACAACAACAACTAGATGAATTGACAGTGTCTGCAACAATGGGATTAAACATAAAAAGTGTCATATGCATTGCACAGTGTCAGGGAGTGTTTTGTACTGTTGTGTATAGGGTCGTTATGAGTCAGTCCTGACTCAAGGGCACCCAACAACAAGAGTGCAACAGCTCCATATAAACTGATGAAGAAATCAAACCATCCACAAGAGGGTGCTACAATGAGGCACCCTTGCCATTTCTACTTTAGTTCCTAATGTATTCTTACCACTAGACTGTCAATACGTAACATCACAATGTTTTCTTCCCTTCAAACACTGTATTTCACATTATTTAATCAAATGCCACCTGTGCATTTTCCAGTTCTGTCATGCTGGTATCACAGGACACTGTGGTTTATGTTGTTGTTGTTGTTGTTAGGTGCTGTCAAGTCAGGTCCAACTCATAGCAACCCTATATATAGCAGAATGAAATACTCCTCGATTCTGTGCCAGGCACACAATCTTATTTATGTTTAAGCTCATTGTTGCAGACACTGTGTCAATCCATCTAGTGGAGGCTTTTCCTTTTTTTCATTGACCTGTCACTCTCCCAAACATGGCCTTCTCCAGGGATTGATCCCTCCTGACTACATGTCCAAAATGTATAAGATGCAGTCTCAACAAGCTGCCAAGGATGAGGCAGCAGGAACGTGAGTTCAAGGACCCCTGAGTACTTTACATAGACAATCAGAATTGTCAATAATCACCTATACAGTTTTCTCTTATGGGACAATCAGTTACATACCTGAGATATGTACATGCATGCTCACATATATTCATCTTATAAATACACATATACACACATGTACATTTCACACGTGCATCCATCTATGTATGTGCTCACACACATCTATTACAAAATTGAATATCTATTTCTTGTAGTTACTAATTCTAATTTCTAATTACCAATTCAAAACCTGTCAGGATATCTTATGCATGCTTTTCCCTGTAAATCACAAATTTTTGTACGGACCAGATTGGCACGTTGGTTTACTGAAATCAAGGGATAGGAGACATGTGAATCAATGGAGCATTGTAAATGAGTCTCTATTGACAGGAAACACCCTAAGATCCCTGCATACCTTGAGATTAAGAAAGAAGGACAAAAGTATATCAGAAAGCAGGTAGAAGATACCAACAAATCTGATTCTCACAACACTTTTCTGTTCAAGCAGACCCCAGCTCTCGAGTTAGTCTATCTGGTTCAAATTCAGTCTTTACTACTTGGCTGATGTAGACTGACTGGATTAACAATTTTGATTCTTTGTGCCTTGCCAAAGTCAGGCCCTTTGCTGTGTGACCTTGCAGCTATTTGATTTCATGTCAATCTCATCTACCATTTCCTCCTTGACACTGTACAATCCAGTTCGTCCCTAAACATGGCACTTCTCAGCTCACACTGTCCTCTTGTCTACCAGCTTTTGCCCTTTGTGGGGCAAATTCTCTACCTTTTGAACTCTGGTCAAGGTTTACCTCTTTGGTAAGCCCTTTTCAGAATCTCTTCCCACCCTTGTCCAACTATAATTAATGGCAAAATCCAATCAGAACTTTACATTACTTAGGAGCATTTATTTTACTACTTTTATTTATTTGTATACCTTTATGTTTTTCCTATAAAACTATGACCACCTAATATGATGAAATAATGACTATATACTCCTAGCATTTAGCAGAATATCTAGGACTAAATAAGATTCCTAATTGATGAATAACTGAATGAACAAACAACTTACACCATTCCTTCATGGTTCGGGTCTTATATTACTGTTTGGTTATTTTATGTATGTACAGACCATATCTCATATAATGGTAGCATAGTATAGCAGAAAGAATATGGACTTTGAAGTGGGAGAGATTTCAGATTCCAGCTTCATTCTGCCAGTTATTAACTATGTGCCCCAGGTTGCACAGCTTGGTAGGGGCGGAAAGGGGCATGAATTTTGATCTGTTTCAATTACTTATGCACTTGACCACTAACTTTCTTCTCACATGCCCAAAGCAGACACAGCCTGAGGCTTATTTTACATGTAGAACCATTTTGTAAACATAGTAAAGGTTCAAGAGATCTCTATGATCAGAAAATAAAAATACATAGGCTATACCAGAGGCTGAAAATAAATGTTTATATTTTTGACTGCATATTTTATTATAACCCAACATTTGAATACCCATGCACTAAATAAATAAATTTTTATGGCAGTTAAGTAAATTAGAAGTTCTAGCCCTTTTACCAAAGGAACTTATACATTGTTGTTATATTCAGAAATAAGATTTAGCACTGAAGTTTTAAACTATACAAGAACATTTAATTTTAGATTACTTTAAAGATATCTTGTACCTGACAAGATTACAATTATCATTTTCTTCTGTTGAATATTCAGATTTCCTGATATTATTGAGGTTGGAAAAAGAATTGAAGAACTTTCCTGATGGCTTTTGTTCTTTCTTCTCTTAGCTTCCTTCACATCCCTATGCTCCCAGTCTGGTCCTGTCATCCCAGTCCCAACATACCTGATGGTAGAGAGAGCCAGAAATGGACAGAAAAGTGCAAAGGAAGCATTCTTTGCCTGTATCTTAGAAACATACACTCCCAAACAACCCACACAATTTGAAATGTAAATATGTCCACTCAAATATACAAAAAATACAAAAAATGCATCACTTGGGCATACTATATAGAAAAACTTCATTGGTAAACTGATTTTAAAATTGGGAAACACATGCTAACCACAGGGATGACTTTCTTTATTTACAAAAGACTTGTGCAAATCAATTAAACAAAGACCTTAAGTAGAAAACAGGCTGCTGCTGTTGTTGTTGTTAGGTGCCATTGAGTCAGTATCTGACTCAGAGCAACCCTACATACAACAGGCAAAACAGTATTGTTAGTGGTTCTCTGCTATTTAGAGGGTTTTCAATGGCTGATTGTTTTTTGGGAGTAGGTTGCTGGGTCCTTCTCCCAAGCCTACAGCACCTGGTGTTCCTAGGCAGTCTCCCATCCAAGTACTAACCAGGTCTAACCCTGCTTAGCTTCTGATCTCTGACAGGATCAGATGCCACAGTGGTATGGCTGCAGGCAGAAAATACGTTAAGAGTAGTGTGTTTCTTATGGCTGAGTTCAGTTATAGCAGAAAACCTAAAATGTCATTGGCTTAAATAAGACAGAACTTTATTACTCTCTGATAGGATTACTTTGGGCTCTATAGCTCAGTATGTTGTATATATCTCTTGAACAAAAATGGCTGCCTAAGTTCCAACTACCGACCCGACGGCACCTAACAACAACAACAAAGTTCCAACTATTATGTTTGCATTGTAGCCAGAAGAAAAAAGGTAAGAAAGGCACTGCTTCCATTTAAAGGCACTGCCTAAAATTGAACACTTTTGCTTATAACCATTGGCTACAACTTAGGTTATATGGCTTAGTTTCAGGGAGTCTGTGGAATGTTGCTATTTTTTTCTCCCAAAGCATCCCACGGGGCTGGGATTTAGTTCAGTTGGTAGAGCACTGCTCTGCAGTCTCTGAGGTCCCAGGTTTGATACCTAGCACTGCAAAAATGGGAGAAGGACTTCACAATCCACTCCCAAGGCAATCCTGGCCTTTGAAAACTCTATGAGGATTGCTATGAGTCAGATACGACTCGATGACACCTTACAACAACAACAAGCATCCCAGGTAATATTCAGAGGCTCTACTACTAATAAAGAAAAAAACTGTATGAGGAAATGCTGGAAGCTTCTGCCTCAGGTGCAAATTGCCTGTTTAGTTGGAGTGGGAGGAGTGCAACGAACAATGACCATGAAAAGGTGTTAAACTTCAGAAATGTAACACAAAAGATGCCTGTGAAAGATGACTTTTAACCTATCAGATAGAAAAATGATGATACTGTTGAGAAGATGGAAAAATCAAACTCATGCCATATAGGTTGAGATGAAAGCAAAAGAAATTTCAGAAAGACAAAATTTTAAATGTATTTACCCTTTGTACTTTGTACTGCTAGGTATTTCTTCTATGGCTGTTGTTGTTGTTGTTAGGTGCCATCAAGTCAGTATCTGACTCATACCGACCCTATGTACAACAGGTGAAACACTACTGTCAGTGATTCTCTGCTGTTCATAGGGTTTTCAATGGCAGATTGATTTTTGGGAGTGGGTTGCCGGGTCTTTCTCTATGGCTACATATGCAAAAATTACAAAGGTGAAATAAAAATGTATTCATTAAAGGATTTTTAAATAGAAAACAAGCTGATGTGGTGATACACATCTGTAATTCCAGCATTTAGAAGGCCAACACAGGAGAATTGTAAGTCCGAGGCCAGCCTGGGCTGTATAGTAAGACCCTGACTGATATATATATACACGTACGTACTTACATAAATAAGGAATAAGAAAACAGGTTGTTAGTGAAACTAAAGTGTTCATCAACAGAGGGCTATTTCTTTAAAAATATGTAAATAAATAAATACAAACACATTTTTTAAATGAAACTAAAGTCTCCACCCCCAGAGGGCTATCTGAGTGAAGTATGACACAATCATATACTACTGTGTTTATAAAAACTGAGGTAAATATGTAACTTGACATAGAAATATGTCCAAATGAAAATAAATTCAAAATAGTATGTATGTAGATACTCATATATACGTGTATACAGATGCTCCCTTTACTTAGGATGATGGAGTCACATCCTAAAACATTTATCATAAATTGAAAATATTGTGGGTTGAAAATTAATTTAAACACTTACCAAGCATCATAGCTCTGTGTAACATAGCACAGTGCACAGTACAGTGTTGTACAGTACTGGTTGCTTATCCTAGTGATCTCATGGCCGACTGGGAGAGGCAACTCACTGCTGCCACTCAACATCACAACAAAATAGCATAGGGCATGTGGCTACCCCAGAAAAACAATCAAAACTCAAAATTTGAGATACAATTGCTACTGAATACATATTATCTTTGCACCATCATAAAAGAGAAAAAAGTAGAACCATGGAAACTCAGACTGTTTATATATACATATCTGTGAACACATATACCTATTTTTTAGGTGCCCTCGCAACCAAATGGAACACTCCCCAAAACCATGCCATGCCCAACACACTATGCCAGTGTTTCTCTGCTATTTATAGGGTTTTCGATGGCTCATTTTAGGGAGATTATTTCAAGAGAGGGCTGCCATGTCCTTCTCCCATTTTTGCTGTGATAGAGATCAAACCCCTGACCTCAGACAGAGTAAGCATTCTACCACCTGAGCTATACCCCAGGCCCCATGAACATATATAGTAGATAGAAAAATGTGTTTCTTTTCTTTTCTTTTTCTTCCTTCCTTCCTCCTTCCTTTCTTCCTTTCTTTCTTTATTCCTCTTTCTTTCTTTCTTTCTTTCTCCTTCCTTCCTACCTTCCAGGTTGGAGATTAAACCCAGGGTATTGCACATGTTAGGCAAGTGCTCTACAACTGAGCTGCATCCTCAGCCCCATTTCTGTTTTTTAGTCTAAGACAAGACCTCACTAAGTTGTGCAGGCTGCCTCTTGCCTCGAACTTGTGATCCTCCTTTTTCTGCCTCCTGAGTCTCTAGTATTACAGGTGTGAGCCATAGCATCTGGCTGTATTTGCATTTTAATTTTTAAATAAGCATGCCAGGCACCTTGGTGCATGTCTGTATCCTATCACCTCTGGAGGTTAAAACAGGAGGACTATGAGTTTGAGGCCAGAGGCAGCCTGTACAACTTAATAAGACCTTGTCTCAAAATTTAAAATAATAAAAATTAATTAAATTAAATAAGCATAAACACACATCCATCCATATATCGTTCTATTTTTTTCTGATGAAAAGGAATCATAAGAAATTTTCTTTGGGAAAAGGGACTAAACTAGTGTGTGGGTTATGGAAAAAAGCTCTAAAAGTTAAAGTTTTTCTTCCGATGATTTTTTTTTACCTTAAAAATTACTGGAATCATGAGTAAAAATTATAAAGTGAGCTCATAAAAGTGAAAATACAGCTGAATAACAATAAATGGTAGGAAACAGTAACTCCTACTAGCAGTTAGAAATGGAAAGCAAATGAGATATTTATCATTGATGAAAATTGAACTTTTACAATTACAGCATTAAGTGTTAGGGAAAGCAATATAAAATAGGCATTCATGAACTGCTAATAATTGTGTAAAATGCTCCTTGACTTAGGATGATGGAGTCACATCCTAATTTATAATTGGGCAAGTGTCTTAATTATAATTGGGCAATTATAATTGGGCAAGTGTCTTAAATGACTAATGCCATTTGATCCAACAATTCCACTTATGCTTCTTTGTTGTTGTTAGGTGTCATCAAGTCAGTGTCTGACTCATAGCAACCCTAGATACAACATGTGAAACACTATTGTCAGTGCTTCTCTGCTATTCATAGGGTTTTCAATGGTTGATTGGGTTTTTTTTTGGGGGGGAATGGGGGGAGTGAGTTTCCAGGTCCTTCTCTCAAGCTTACTGCACCTGGTATTCCCAGGCAATCTCCCATCCAAGTACTGACCAGGTCTGACCCTGCTTAGATTTCAAGATCTGATGGGATCAGATGCCACAGTGATATGGCTGCAAGCCCATTTATGATTAGGTTCCTCATATTAATAGCAGGCAAAATTTGGAAATAATCCAATATGTAACCACAGAAGTATAGGCAAGTAAGCTATAATCACTTGATAGAATATTATGCAGCCATAAAATATGTGGTTATAAACCTTTGGATGACATGGACAAATTCTTAGTCCTGACTCAGTGTGTCAGGGCTGTATCTTTTCACTATACCTCTTCAATTTCTATGCTGAGCAAATAATCCAAGGCATGGGACTTTATGAAGAAGAACATGGAATCAGGATTGGAAGAAAACTCATTAATAATCTGCATCATGCAGATGGCACAATTCTGCTTGCTGAAAGTAAAAAGGATTTGAAACATTTACTGATGAAGATCAAAGAACACATCCTATGAATTTCACCTCAACATCAACAAAACAAAAGTATTTACAACTGGGTCAGTACATAACTTCATGGTAAGTGGAGAAAAGATTGAGGTTGTCCAATATTTTGCTTTACTTGGTTCTACAATCAACACCCATGGAAGCAGTAGTCAATATATCAAAAGATGCATTGCATTGAGAAAAGCTGTTGCAAAAGACCTCTTTAAAGTGTTGAAAAGTAAAGATGTTACATTGAAGACAAAGGTTCACCTGACTCATGTCATGGTATTTTCATTTGCATCATATGGTTGTGAAAGCTGGACATTGAACAGGGAGACAGGAGAAGAACTGATGCTTTTTAATTATGGTGCTGGAGATGAATAGTGAATATACCATGGACTGCCAAAAGAACCAACAGATTTTTCCTAGAAGAAGTACAACCAGAGTGCTCCTTGGAAGTAAGGATGGGGAGACTGCATCTGATGTATTTTGGACATGTAGTAAGGAGGAACCAATCCCTAGAGAAGGACATCATGTTTGGGAGAGTGGCAGGTATATGAGAAAAGGAAAACCCTCAACTAGATGGATTAACACAGTACTGCAACAAGGGGCTTAAACATAAGTAAGATCATGTGCCTGGCACAGAATGGGGGAGTGTTTCATCCTGTGTACATTGGGTTGCTATGAGTAGGGTCTAACTCAAAGGCACCTAACAACAACAAAGGTCAGCAAACATTTTCTATAAAGGACCAGATAGCATCTGATGCATTTCAGGCTATATATTTTCTGTTACAACTATTAAACTGATGTTTTAGTACAAAGGTAGCCATAGACAATATGCAAATTCATTAGTATAGCTATATTCTTTTTTATTGGAAAATTTTAATGTACAACTTAATGTGTTTCAT
>VMDO01014773.1:0-53434 GCA_007922755.1 Pedetes capensis | reverse complement strand
GTCAGATCTCGGAAGCTAAGCAGGGTCGGGCCTGGTTAGTACCTGGATGGGAGACCGCCTGGGAACACCAGAAGCTGTAGGCTTGGGAGAAGGACCTGGCGACCCCCTCCCAAAAATCAATCTGCCATTGAAAACCCTATGAACAGCAGAGAAGCACCGACAATAGTGTTTCCCCTGTTGTACGGAGGGTCGCTATGAGTCGGATACAGACTGGACAGCACCTAACAACAACAACAAAAGTCCCTTTGTGTCCAGACTGTCTCGTATCCACCCTATATATAGTTTATTCTGTTTCCCTTTTTTTTTTTTTTTTTTTTTTTTTTGGTACTGGGGTTGAACCCAGGGCCTCATGCCTGCACACTTTGCAAGTGCTAGACCACTGAGCTGCACCCCAAGCCCTTTTTTTTTTTTTTTTAACTTTTTGAGACAGGGTCTCGCTAAGTTACGCAGACTGCCTCTGGTCTTGAACTTGCACTCCTTCTGCCTCCACCTCCCAAGACGCTGGGATTATAGGCATGCGCCATGGCACCCGTGGTTCTGTTTCCCTTTAAAAGACCCAAGTGCAATGCTGTCTTCTAACAGGCCTATATGACCAAGCTACCTGGATCCCCCTGGCCTCCAATGAAAGCAGTGGCCGCTGAGAATCTGCTAATGGCAGTGGCCAAGAACCTCTTTGTTATTCCATAGCTTTCTGAACCATCATTGGGTTTAAGAATACTTTTAAAATCCCTGCTAAATATTTTAGTATGGGAAGAGAGTTGCAAAAGACTGGGAGACGATAATCAAGGGCTGTGTAAATATTTAATTTAGCCCCAAGCTGGTATCCTTAATTACAGAACATCAACGTCTTCATCACAGGATTCTGGAGTCTAATGATGAACAGCCCTTTCTCCACTCACATTAAAATGCCTGGGTCCAGGTCTCCAACCAGAGCTGCTTCTGCCTATTTGCATTCTCTGCATCTTCTGTCTTCCCATTTGCATAGCCTTCACTTCCCTGACATGTCCTGGCCACCAAGGGCCAAACTTGCAAAGAGAGATTGCAAATCCCTGAGCATGGATGGGGGAAGTGAGGCTCCAAGGACCAAGGGAAACTGCTAAGCGCCACAGCCCGCTTCTTATCTTCATCCTGAGCATTTTCTGCCCCACCCTGAGGTATGCAGGGAGGTCCCTAATGACGCAGGCCTCCTGTGGGCTCAGTCCCCTGTAATGAATGAGTGAAGAGGCCGCCTCTGAGAAGTGGTAATAACAATCCTGACCTCTCCTGATGATCCTGAGGGCTGTAGGGTGCAATCGGGTGACAGGAGTCTGGAGATGCCAGTGAGGCTCTTTCATGAGGCCAGGACATGCGTATGGGCTGGAGTTGTGGGCGAGGGCCTGGGTTTGACTTGAGGGGGCCATGCATCCTCAGGGAGCCGCATCTCTGGAAGCAGGTCCCGCCCATGCTCGACTGTGCCCCAGTCTCTATTTCTCTGGGGTTAGAAGGGTTTCCTTTGCAGTCTTAGGGACTGTGGTGGGACATTGGAAAGAACTTCCCCTCTGCCAGGGGAAGAAGTGAGCAGAGAGATCTGAGCAGACGGTGATGGTGAGGGTGATGGTGACCGAGGGGCATCGTGCTTGTCCCAGCCTCCTTTCTGGCTCGAGGGCGGATATGCCTTCCTGAGGCCAGAGGCTTGCTGTGCGTGGCTCACACTGCCCTGCAGGTGGCGCCCGCGTGCCGGTGGACTTGGTCCAGCTCTGTAGTGGGGGTAGCCGTCAGCCAGCTTTAGTCCCCACCGCAGGACACTTCTAGAAGCTCCAGCTCATGGTGGCAGAACCCCAGAAGCTTGAAGGAGCCACAAGTGGCTGCTGTGGCAGGCTTCAAACCCCTTCTCAGGTCTGAGGCCACCCACCTGCCCAAAGGCAGTCAGAGGCCATTTCTGCCCTGTGCACATTTCTCCTAGGGTGGAAGTCAAGGTGGATAAATCAGAAGACGTGGTCAGATACTGGTGGTGTCCCCCACATAGCAGGGGACACCCCAGCAAGCCCATGGTCTCTTTGTTTTCCCACCTAAATAAATAAGTTTAAAAGATGAATAATCCCTCCTACTTCATTGAGCTATCAGAATGCCTATCAGGAACTTAATAAATGTTAACCAGTTATTGTTATTTAATGAACATGATGTGCTCAGGAATCAGGAAAAGTTTCATAGGGGAGACCTGATACCCTTCCTTATATTGCCAATTTGTTGTTGTTAGGTGCTGTCGAGTTAGGTCCAACTCATAGTGACTTTCACAGGGTTTTCAATGGCAGATAGTTTGGGGATCATTCAGGAAGTGCATTGTCAGGTCCTTCTCCTGCTTTTGAGGTGCTGAGGATTGGACTCAGGGCCTCAGAGTGCACAGAGCAGCACTCTTCCAACTGAGTTAAACCCCAGCCCATATTTCCAACTACATGGGCTGAATTTATAATCAAAAGTGATTTCATTTTCATAAAATATCAAGTAAGATTTAATTACAATTCCAAAAAGTTGAATTTGGAATCCCAGGTTTACTTAAGTGATTTTGATTTTAAGGTTTGAGATTTATTACTTATAATTTGTATTTTGCCTTTTCCATTTAATAGATAATTTTAAATTTTCTTTTCTATTTTGTGGGGTGCTTGGGGGTTGAACCCAGGACCTTGCACATAATTTGCAAGTGCCCTACCACTGGACTGCACTACCAGTCCATTTTTAATTCTTTTATCTTGAGACAGGGTCTTGCTAAGTTATGCAGGCTGCCTCTGGGCTCAAATGTGTGATCCTCCTGCTTCTGTTGCCCAAGTAATTGAGATTACAGGTATGAGCCACCAACCCAGGCTAATTTTTAATGTTTTGAGGAAAAAAGATTTCTTCACATACATTTTCAACAGAAGCAAATGGTGTATATTTGTGGAAAGATGATGGAAAAGTTCAATATCAAATGTGAGAACAAGACCAGGTGCTGACTGTGGATCAGACCATCAGTTTTTAATATGCAGGCTCAAACTGAAATTGAAGAAAATTAGAACAAGTATATGAGAGCCAGGGTATGACCTTGAGTTCAGAGACCACTTCAAGAACAGGTTTAGTACACTAACCACTTATGATCAAAGACCAGATGAGTTGTGGCATGACATCATTCATGAGGAAAGAAAAATATTATTAGTACAACAGGAAAAACAAAAAAAAGACCAAATTACATGTCAAAAGAGACTAAAACTTGCCTTTGAATGTTGAACAGCTAAAGTAAAAGGAAGACATGATGAAGTGAAGGAACTAAACAGAAGATTTCAAAGGGCAGCTTGAGAAGACAAAATCAAATATTATAATGACATGTGCAAAGAGCTGGAGACAGAAAACCAAAGGGGAAGAACACGCTCTGTTTTTTTTTTAGCTTAAGAAATTGAAGAAAAAAAAAATCAAGCCTTGAGTGGTGACGGTGAAGGATTCTACAGGAAAAATATTAAATGAGGCAGAAACATCAAAAGAAGATGGAAAGAATACATAGAGTCATTATGCTAGAAAGAATTGGTGGATGATCAACCATTTCAAGAAGTTGCATATGATTAGGAACCAATCAATGGTACTGAAGGAAGAAATGGAAGCTTCCCTGAAGGAATAGGTGAAACACAAGATTCCAGGAATTGATGGAATGCCAGTTGAGATGTTTCAACAAACAGATGCAGCACTGAAGGTGCTCACTTGTTGATGCCAATAGATTTGGAAAATAGCTACATGGGCCACTAACTGGAAGAGATCCATATATGCCTATTCCCAAGAAAGAGGATCCAACTGAATGCAGAAAATATGGAACAATATCATTAATATCTCACACAAGTAAAATTTTGCTAAAGATCATTCAAAAGTGACTGCAATAGTACATTAACAGAGAACTGTCAGAAAACCAAGCCAGATTCAGAAGAGGGCATGGAACCAGGGACATCATTGCTGATGTCAGATGGATATTAGCTGAAAACAGAGAATGCCAGAAAGATGTCTATGCTTTATTGACTATGCAAGACATTTGACTGTGTGGATCACAATAAATTACAGATAGCATTGTGAAGAATGGGAATACCAGAACACCTAACTGTACTCATGAAGAATCTGTACATGAACCAGGAGGCATTCAAACAGAACAAGGAAACACTACCAGGTTTAAAGTCGAGAAAAGTGTGCATTAGGGCTGTATCCTTTCTCTGTACCTCTTCAATCTCTATGCTGAGCGAATATTCTGAGAAGCTGGACTTTATGAAGAAGAATGTGGCATCAGGACTGGAGGAAGGCTCATTAACAACCTGTATTATGCAGGTGACACATTTCTACTTGCTGAAGGTGAAGAGGATTTGAAACATTTGCTGATGAAGATCAAAGAACACAGCCTTCAGTATGGATTGTGACTCAACATCAACCAAACAAAAATCCTTATAACTGGTTCAGTAAGCAACTTTGTGATAAATGGAGAAAATATTGAAGTTGCTCAAGAATTTGCTTTACTTGGTTCTAGGATCAACATGTATGCGAAGCAGCAGTCAAGAAATCAAAAGACGCTTTGCACTGGGAAAAGCTGTTGCAAAAGACCTCTTTAAAGTGTTGAAAAGTAAAGGTGTCACATTGAAGGTGTGCCCAACTCATGCCATAGTATTTTCAGTTCCATCATATGCTTGTGAAAGCTGGACATTCAATAAGGAAGACAGGAGAAGAACTGATGTTTTTGAATTATGATGCTGGAGACAAACATTGAATATACCATGGACTAAAAAAACAACCAACAGATCGGTTCTAGAGGCAGTGCAACCAGTGTGCTTGGAAGCAAGATGGCTAGGCTGCATCTTATGTATTTTGGACATGTAGTCAGGATGGGCCCATCCCTGGAGAAGGACATCATGTTTGGGAGAGCAGCAGGTCAATGAGAAAAAGGAAGACACTCAAGTGGATGAACTGACACAGTGTCTGCAACAGTGGGCTTAAACATAAAAAAGATCGTGTGCATTGCACAATGTTGGGGTGTGTTTCGTTCTGTTGTACATAGGGTTGCTATGAGTTGGACCTGACTCAACAGCACCTAACAGCAACAACAAAAACAATACAATTATGTGCTCTCTATTCAGCCAACCATGATGTTTTATTTGGGTTCAGGGAGGCATGAAGTATATACCATAAACAACATGATTAAATCTAAGTTTAGTAAAATGATTTTTGTTTGTTTGTTTGTTTACTTATTTATGCAGCATGTTTTGGAAGGTTGAACCCAGGGTCTTGAGCATGCTAGACAAGTGCTCTACCACTAGGCCACATCCCCAAACCCTCTTAAAATTATTTTTAAAATTTTGACACAGTGTCTGTTCAAATGGCACAGGTGCCCTCTGGCCTCCAACTTAAGATCTTCCTGTCAGCCTCTCGAGTTGCTGGTTTACAAGCATGCACCATGATGCCTGGCTATGACTTTAAATTTTGATGCTAAAATAGCCAAATATGTAAGCCATTTTGGATCTTTAAAAAAGGAATCTAATAATATCTAGGATGTAGAATTCAACATGGGTTTATTAATTTGGTTGGTCAAAAGTGAGAGAATAGTCAGGTGCAGTGGCACACACCTGTAATCCCAGTGACTCAGGAGGCAGAGGCAGGAGCATTGCAAGTTCAAGACCAGAGGCAGCCTGCAGAACTTAGTGAGACCTTGTCTCAAGATATAACATAAAAAAGGAGCTGGTGGTGCAGCTTATTGGCAGAGCACTGGTCAAGTATGTACGTGGTCCTGGGTTCAGCCCTTAGTTCCAAAAGAGAGAGTGGAGAGAGGGAGAAGGAGAGCGAGAGGGAGAGAGGGAGAGAGGAAGAGAGGGAGAAAGAGAGAGAGAGAGGAGAAGAAGAAGAAGAAGAAGAAGAAGAAGAAGAAGAAGAAGAAGAAGAAGAAGAAGAGGAGGAGGAGGAGGAGGAGGAAGAGGAGGAAGAAGAAGAAGAAGAGAAGAGAGTGGTAGTGCACACCTTTTAGTGATAATTCAGTGATCACATATGATATGTTGCGGATCTGTCCCAAGGTAGGTTGGCTTGATGAAACACATTTCAAACTTGACATACCACTTGCAGACACAGAGGGACCTGCCAGGTAAATGCTCTTAAAGCAATCGGATATAATTTGGACAGAGCACAGGGTGACTGGATGAGTTCAGCAAGGAGCAGAGGATCCTCAAGTAAACAGTGAGCATATTCTTTGACAGAAAATGAAATTACTCTATCATTTTGTGAGGTTGTTTTGTCCTGTATTTTCATTTGATATAAACTGTATTAACGATGCTAGCAAAAAGTCATTTTAAAAAACAAACTGATCTAAATTGGTTGTGTTATTTTCTAAAGGATTAAAATTTTTTTTAAATGTTTGGAGAAATTTTTTAATAAATTGAAAGAGGGTGCATATAAAATATACAAGAAAAGTAATATTCCAATAAATGGAAAGAAATTACAAAAAAGAAAATGTTTCTATACCATAAAGGGGAAGATTCACATTCAGATATGCTCATTGTACAAAATGTTTTCTTTTTTTCCCCTTTTCTTTTCTTTTCTTTTCTTTTCTTTTCTTTTCTCTTTTCTTTCTTTCTCTTCAGTACTAGAGAGTTGAACCCAGGGCTTCATGTATGCTTTTTTGCAAAAGCTCAACCTCCGAGCCACACGCCTAGCCCATTTTCTTACTTTGCATTTTTGAGACAGGGTCTCATTAAATTCTGCAGGCTGCCTTTGGCCTCAAACCTGTGATCCTCCTGCCTCAACCTCCTGAGTTTCTTGATTAAAGATGTGCACCACTATGCGTGGCTACTAGAAAATGTTGTCTAACCCTTATAATCAAGGCAGACTCTCAGTTGAAGAGAAATTTGATCAAATGTGCAAAACACTGGTATTGTTGGTTCTCTCTGCAATAACCCAGCAAGAGAACATGTAGAAGAACTGAAGAAACGCTACATGGATTCTCAGATTTGGTTAAAGATGTAAATCAACGTAATGATTCCTTCACTGCGAAAGTCTTGCTGTAAAAACAGCAGCCAGATAGGACAGTGTGTAGGGAATGTTCTTTCCCAACCTCTCTTTGTCATCGTAGACCAGCACACACACGTTCAGGGACAGGTGCTCTGAGCAGCTCTGAGCGACATGGTGCTTCAAGAGATACAGAAAATTTTCAGTGATAGAAAGGTTAGCAAGAAGACTAGAATAGTATACAATGTTTTCTGGGCTAATGGCAAATTATCATACACGAGCCCATTATAGTATGTGCACATGAGAATGATATTTATGTTTTATTTATGAATCTAAGGACTGCTTTAAGGAATATATTGATAGTTCCAGTGAGTATTGGCTCAGAAAATTGAATTTGATGAAAAGCTGTCTAAGAACCATGACTCAAGAAAAATCATCTACTTGGTACTCTTGCCAGTAGAACATAATTTTTTTAAAAGAAATCATAACAACGTAATTGGTAATTTTGTAGAAATAGAGGGAAACAAACTTTATGAAATAATGTACATGTGTTATTTTGTTATTGATTCCTGTGGCACTTGATCCCATCAGATCTCAGAAGCTAAGCAGGGTCGGGCCTGTTTAGTACTTGGATGGGAGACCATTTGGGAACACCAGGTGCTAAGGCTTGGGAGAAGGATCCAGCAACCCGCTCCCAAAAATCAGTCAGCCATTGAAAACCCTGTGAACAGCAGAGAATCACTGACAAAGTGTTTCACCTGTTGTATGTAGGGTTGCTATGAGTCGGACACCGACTTGAAGGCACCTCACAACAACAACAATTCAAACATCACTAGCTCACCAACAGAACACTCAGACATTGATACTAATGATTAAACTCAGTCATCCTTGGTATTTCCCAACTTTCAGTCATGGACAAGCCAGTTCTTGCCATGTGGAGTGGATGCACATGCAGTCCCAGCTACGCTACGTAGGAGGTTGAGGCCGGAGTATCACCCTGGAGTTGGAGGTCACCCTGAGCAATATGGTGACACTTCAGCTCAAAACACAAAACAAAACAAAAATCTAGGTTTCAGTCATGTGAAAAATAACTATTTGTCAAGTTGGGAAGAGAAAAAAAAATTTTAATGATGTCTGCGGGTTAAACCCAGGGCCTCACACATGCTTTGCAAGCCTTCCACCACTGAGCTACACCCCCAGCCTGTTTTTATTCTATTTTTGTACCTTGAGACAGGGTCTTGCTAAGTTATGCAGGCTGCCTCTGGCCTTGAACCTGTGATCCTCCTGCCTCTACTTCCCAAATGCTGGGATTACAGGCGTGAACCACCATGCCTGGCTGAGAAAACCTTTTTCTTTTAAGGGCTTGCAAATCTGGGGATTAAACCCAGGGCCTTGTGTATGCTAAGCGTACTCTCTACTGCAGGGCTATCACCCCAGCCTTTCTATTTGGACTCCTGTTCCAGACCTGAGAAATGTTTAGGAACCAGGCTAAAAAACTCTGCCAACTGGGGAGTGTTACCCAGAACTTCACTTTCCTTTTATAGAGAGGCTGCAAGGCATCATGGGAAACTCACTGGGTTTAAAACAAGAGACTGACCTCATGAGTCTTATTTGCTTCCACCTCCCATCACTGTTTAGGAATCCCATGAACCAATGTCCCTGGCAGTCCATCCTAATGGGCTGAGGACAGTGCAGATGGAAGTTACTCCTCTCAGGTCTCAAGACACCTGTTCCCTGTCTCACCTGCTTTCTAAGGTACATTGGCTTGCTCCGGGTTGATCCAGTGGCAGGCAGGCAGAGGCAGGCATACTGCACCCCACAGGACTCCTGATTCACAGCTGACCAGAGGGCACCAAGTGACTCACGGCATAAGACTCTGTACACAGAGACAGAAAATGACATTGCGATGCTGTCACTTGATGGTCCTTTCCCTCTCCAGGACGTTCTGACCTACTGTGTGCACTCAACAATTTAACAGTGCTGCAAGAGCCGGGCATAGTGGCACACACCTGTAATCCCAGTGACTCAGTTGGCTGAGGCAGGAGGATGAACAGTTTGAGGCCAGAGGAAACCTGTGCAACTTAGCAAGACCCTATCTCAAAAACTAAAAAATAGCCAGGCGCGGTGGCGCACACCTATTATCCCAGCGGTTCAGGAGGCAGAAGCAGGAGGATCACAAGTTCAAGACCAGAGGCAGTCTGCGAGACTCTGTCTCAAAAAGTAAAAAAAAAAAAAAAAAAAAAAAAAAAAAAAAAAAAAAAAAAAAAAAAAAAAAAAAAAAAAAAAAAAAAAAAAAAAAAAAAAAAAAAAAAAAAAAAAAAAAAAAAAAAAAAAAAAAAAAAAAAAAAAAAAAAAAAAAAAAAAAAAAAAGCACTGGGGGCACAGCTCTGTGATCCAGCACTTGCAAAATGTAGGCGCGAGGCCCTGGGTTCAACCCCCAGTACCACAAAAATAAATAAATAAATAAATAAAATAAAGTAAAAATAAAAATAAATAAATAAAATAAAATAAAAAATAGAAAAGGGGCCAGGGGTGCAGCTCAGTGGTGGAGCGCTTGCCTAGCATGCATGAGGCCCCGGGTTCAACCCCTAGAACTGCAGAAAATAAAATAGAATAAAATAAGATAAAATAATAAAATAGTGCTGTGAAACCTTCCCTTCTGCTCTGCTTTTCTCTGGTATTACCTCTCTGTGCTTCATAAATGTAGTCACAATTTCTACATGGTTTAGGCTCAAAAATAGCTGCAAACTCTAAAGTCTTTTCTCCAATGCATGGAAAAGCAAATAGCTAAATAAGCTGTTATCTACTAGCACTCATGAAAAAATCAAATACCCTTGGCAAAAGTTACAACAAAATATGATCCCAGAAAACGGGCTTGATAGAAATAAATCCACAAAGAAAACTTACCACAGCAGGAACTATCATCAGGAAAATTTGATATTGACAAGAATTTGATCCATGACCTAAATTTCTGGTATAAAGTGTTAAGTGATAAAGAATGGGTTACTAATGAAAATAGCTTCAGCCAATTGGAAATGAAAAAAGGGAAGAAAATTGGAAATAGCTTAACAGAGCCTTATAGGAAATTGATCAAGGAATTAAGCGGACTTAATAGAGTCAATTCCGGAAAACTGTTTCCCAAAGAAAATTCATCACAGTCAGAGTACTTCGGGTTACACGTGTGTGTTCAAAATGACTCCTATGGGTTTCCACGCGAAACCAGGAGAGCCCTCCGAGGAGGGGGCAGCTGCACTTGAGAGGAGTAGAGAGGGCTGGGAGGATGAAGGACAATGCAGGGGCAGCACCGACTCTTTGTCCTCCACCCCCAGCCTCATCCAGACCTTTCTGCTTCACCTTGAACTGGGACTCTGCCAGGGGCCAGTTTAGCCATTGACCACAAGCCTAGGCCCCACAGCATGTTTTAGGAGCCCTGAAATGTTTTAATTTCTTTTAAAATCAGAAGAAAAAGGATACAATCGTCATAAATATAAAATAATGAAAGCCAGGCATAGTGGCACACGCCTGTAATCCCAGCTACTCAGGAGGCTGAGGCAGGAGGATCCTTTGAGCCCAGGAGTTTGGCACCAGCTTGGTCTCAAGAAATAACTAACGATGATGGTGAGTCCAACCTGGACTGTCATGCAAGACACTTTCTACTGTGTTTTTATGGAGAGAATTAATTAACACTCAGGGAGAGCGGCTTACGGCACAAGAAGGCACTGTGGCTGTCACTGGAGGGCTGGGGGCATCGATCGGAGGGAGCCATGGAAAGAAAGTAACTTTGTGAATTAGAGAGAAAACCTCCAGCTCATGACTTCTGCCTGTCTTTAAGAGATGGCTTTGGAGGATAAGGAGCCAGAGAGGGAGAACAGAATAGCCACTTGGAGGTGGGTCCCAGCTGGGGAGGCCATGGGCAGATTTGGTGAGGTGCCCCTGCAGGTCTGTCACCTTCCCCTCAGGCCTGCCTCCAGGGCCCCTTGTCTGCCTCCCAGAAACCACTCAAAGAGGACCTGGTTACCCCATGCACGGTGAAGACGATGGAAACAGCTTACAATGGGTTTGCATTTTGGTGGGACTCGTGGTTGACTCAAGGGCTGAGTCTAATGTAGAAGGTAGGTGGTGGTTGTGGTTAGGTGCTGTCGAGTAGGGTCTGACTCGTAGTTACACTATGTACAACAGAACAAAACACTCCCCCATTCTGTGCCAGGCACACCATCTTTTTTATGTTTCAGGCACACCATCATTTTTATGTTTAAGCCCATTGTTGCAGACACTGTGTCAATCCATCTAGTAGAGGGTCTTCCTTTTTTTGTTGACCTGCCACTCTCCCAAAGATGATGTCCTCCTCCAGGTCCCTCCAGACAACATTTCCAAAATACAAAAGATGCAGTCTAGGCATCCTTGCTTCCAAAGAGCACTGTGGTTGCACTTCTTGTAGGACAGATCTGTTGGCTCTTTCAGCAATCTATGGTATATTCAATATTTGTCTCCAGAACCATAATTCCAAAGCCTCAATTCTTCTCCTGTCTCCCTTATTGAATGTCCAGCTTTCACAAGCATATGATGCAACTGAAAATACTATGGCATGAGTCAGGTGCACCTTTGTCTTCAATGTGACATCTTTACTTTTCAACACTTTAAAGAGGTCTTTTGCAACAGCTTTTCCCAATGCAATGCATCTTTTGATATGTTGACTGCTGCGTCTATGTGTATTGATAGTAGAACCTAGTAAGCAAAATCGTGGACAACCTCAATCTTTTCTCGATTTATCATGAAGTTGCTTACTGAACCAGTTGTGAGGATTTTTGTTTTGTTAATGTTGAGCCACAATCCATATTGAAGACTGTGTTTTTTGATCTTCAGTAGATGCTTCAAATCTTCTTCACTTTCAGCAAGTAGAGTTGTGTCATCTGCGTAATGTAGATTGTTAATGAGTCTTCCTTATCCTGAGGCCATTTTCTTCATAAATCCAGTTTCTCAGATTATTTGCTCAGCATAGACTGAAGAGGTATGGTGAAAGGATACAGCCCTGACGCACGCCTTTCTTGACTTTAAACCAGGTAGTGTTCCCTTGCTCTGTTCGAGCGACTGCCTCCTGGTCCCTGTACAGATTCCTCATGAGTACAGTTAAGTGCTCTGGTATTCCCATTCTTCGCAAGGTTATCCAGACCTGAAATTTTGCTCCTCTGCTAAAAGAGATGCCTGCTCAGTGTCCTGGGACCACTCTGAGGATAAAGCAAAATGCAAGCACGCAAAAAAGGCATAATGGCGGAAGATGCTCTGTTGTTTGTTGTTAGGTGCTGTCGAGTTGGTATCCAACTCACAGTGACCCTACCTACAACAGGCGAAACACTGTTGTCAGTGCTTCTCTGCTATTCATAGGGTTTTCAATGGCTGATTGTTTTCTGGCAGTGGGTTGCCAGGTCCTTCTCCCAAGCCTTAGCACCTGGTGTTCCCAAATGGTCTCCCATCCAAGCACTAACCAGGCCCGACTCTGCTTGGCTTCCGAGATCTGATGCGATTGGATGCCATAGGGCTATGGCTGCAGGCTGGAAGATGCTCTAGAACCTCCTTAACTCAACTCTAATTTAGGATTTGCGATTTTAAAATACTTTCCCTTTCTCTGTTGTTTTTCTTCTTTTGTTCATTTTGAGACAGGGTCTCACTACTGTAGCCTAGGCTGGCCTGGAACTCATCATCCTCCTGTCTCAGCCTCTCGAGTGGCTGAGAGTACAGGAACATACCGTCGCACCTGACTTGAACATGCTTTATTTTTGATAGCAAAGAATAAGGAATGTATGCCCCCCAAATGTGATACTTCACAGACTTGTCGAGGGCAGGGACTTGGCCTCATTCATCCTCACGGCCGAGGTAGCCAGCACAGTGCCTGGTGACCATTTGCTGTGAATCTGTGCATTTACTTATGTGTGTACGCATATTGACGAACACTCACATCTTAGGATGTGCAGCTTTGAGGAAGTCTTTTAGGGAAATCAGCAAACATCAGGAGGGTGTTGGAGAGGGCTACAGAGCAGATTTAATGCTGAGTCATCCCAAACCCGATGTAAATTGGAGCTGAAGAAACAGGGGCACACACCAAGGAGACGTAATTGTTGCAAAATTTTCCCATCTGCCTCTGGACTCTCCTGATCATTTAGGGGAGCAGGTCCCAAGTTCAACAGATCTGATGTGGAGTCCAAAGGTGAAATAGGCTCATCATCTCATTCAGTGGATATGGGAGAGTTCCAGGGGGTGAGATCTGCATTCCTGGCAGAGCATCATGGGCAGGATACCAAGATGGCGGATCACAGTTACTGCCTGTGGACCATGGTGCAGAACACAGAATTTTGGGTCAGACGAACCTGGGCCCAAAGACTTCTTTGCTTGTCCAAAAACTAACCTCTGGCAAGTGAACTCCTCCAAATCAGTTTTTTTTTTTTTTTTAATCTGCGAAGTTTGCATACTTCCTGCAAAAGTTGTCAAAAGCATCAGAAAGGAGGCCTGTGGAGCCTTTTGCAAGAGCCTGGCCCACTGTGGGCACTCAGACACTTTATTGGTCCTACCACCATTGCTTTGGCTTTGGTTTGGGAAAGAGAAGCTACTCAAGGCCATTGGACAGAAGAGCTCTGCAGGCCAGTGAGCTGGCCCCTGTACTTGATGCTGTGGACCAGGAGGGATGATCTTCTCATCCTTGCCCTTGGCAGGTAGCACATAATTGGTTGTTGTTGTTGTTAGGGACCGCCGAGTCGAGTCTGACTCATAGCGACCCTAATAGGGTTTTCAATGTCTGACTATTTCCGGACTGCCTTGGGAGTGGGTTGCCACATCCGTCTCCCATTTTGCAGTGCTGGGAATCGAACTCGGGACCTCAGAGACTACAGAGTATCACTCTACCAACTGAGCTAAATCCCAGCCAACATGATTGGTAGGAAGCCATCAATAACCAGCTAACACAGGTTAGCAAGGAACACCAATCCAGCATCACAGTTGTTTGGATGCAGACACTAAGAACTCTGAATACTTATTCCAGCGCCCAAGAAGTTGCCTGGATAATTCCTTCTTCGACATTCCCAGGTAGAGAGCTTGCCTCTGTTGTCTATAGACAGGAAGAGGACAAGATACTCTCCTCCAGATTATCTTGCTGCTTCCCAGAAGGGATTTGGGAATTCGTCTGAGGTCTCCACTGTATTCAACTGAATTCCAGAGGTTTTATTTCACCAGGTGTTAAAAAGGAAAGAATAACCAAATGAGCATCAAATTAAAATCAGGTACTTCTGCCATGTGTTTTCTTATCAAAAAGATTCCTCCATTGCCTCACATCAGGGATTTACCTTCTTCTCTAGTTCCTAAAGAGACAGGTACTAGATTTTCTGAAATGAAATGGAGTGGCCAGCCTTACCTTAGTGATTTCTTCAGATGCTGATAAGAACAGAGCAAAATCCCAGGCAGGTGCCAGCTCTGACATAAAGCTTTGAAGCAGCCAGCTTTGGGTTGCCAAATAACCCTATTTAAATTGCATGCTTAACCCCAGTGAGTGGGCTGCTCTCTTTCTTATCCCTCACAGGACTTCCCCCCCCCCCCATTTTCTGTTTTCACTGTTACTGCTCCTCTATGGCTTCTTTGTAGTCCTGTTATTTTGCAAAAGTTCTTCTACTCCTGGAAAAGGATTAGAAAAATTATAGTGTCGCCGCTATTTAACATTCAGGAACTGCAGCACACATATACAAGTTATCAATCATTTTTACCAGATGGTAAACGTATCCCTTTTCAGCAGAAATTGAGCATCAAACATTCAGATTCATCACCAACATAACATTTAGAGTCACATCTTTTTCAATTTGACATCCTTAATGAGTTGGTATAATGAAAATCAGTATTTTATCCCTATATTGATGACTATTTTTACAGTTACTCTAATGCCGACTTGGGATTAATAAATTGTCATTAAACAAAGTCTCCCAACTTGCAATTCTTAAATACTCTATATCTATGACTCCCTAATATCTGAGAGGTCTCTTTTCAGAATGGGCTAATGGAAATGGCACATGGGTAAGAAGAATGAAAATCTAGCAGCTTATGTTGGTGTATTTTTTTTTAACATCTGTTTCAAGTTAGTGTTTACCTTTTGTTAGTTTATAAAAGACAAACAAGACCTTAAAGATCAATGAATTGTCTATTAGACGGTACTATGAGGGAATTAAGGGGCTAGGGTTTTAGCTTAGTTGGTAGAGTGCTGCTCTGTGTGCTTTGAGGCCCTGGATTCAATCCCCAGAACCACAAAAATGGGAGAAGGACCTGGGAGCCCAGTCCCGAAAACAATCCTGAAACAATCAGACACTGAAAGCCCTATGAATATCACAGAGGCACTGTCATAGTGCCAGGCATGGCACAGTGTTGAGTGGTGTTTTGTTCTGTTGTACACAGGGTCACTATGAGTTGGACCCAACTTGACAGTACCTAACAGCAACAATGGCAATTAAAGCCCATGGGGTAAAAGAATAAATTCTTGATGCTCCAATGGTAAAACCAGGGAGTCCTGTTGCCTGGGCCTTAAGTATAGATTGTTGACCAAATAATGTTCCCTAAGATTTTTAAATTTTGACCTCTGGTGGTTATCAAATTAAATGGCAACACTGGCTAGTCCAGTTTCTGCGCAGTTAGGGGGAAGAGGTGAGAGATGAATTGGGCACCCTCCCCCAAATTCACACGTTGAAGTCCTCACCCCCAGTACAGCAGAACGTGACTGTATTTGGAGATAGAGCCTTGAAAGAGGTGGTCAAGGTAAAATCAGGTCATGTGAATAGTCCCTAATCCAATAGGACTAGTGTTCTTATGAGAGATTCAGACAGACATCCATGTGAGGACACAGCAAATAGGCATGCCAATGGAAAGTCGTCTAGAGGAAATCAACCCTGTTGATGCCTCGCTTTGAGACTTCTAGCTTCAAGAACTGAAAGGAAATTTCTATTGTTTAAGCTCCCCTGGTCTGTGGTCTGCCTGCAGCCATAGCCCTGTGGCATCGGATCCTGTCAGATCTTGGAAGCTAAGCAGGGTTGGGCCCGGTTAGTACTTGGATGGGAGACCACCTGGGAACACCAGGTGCTGTAGGCTTGGGAGAAAGACCCGGCAACCCACTCCCAAAAATCAATCTGCCATTGAGAACCCTATGAACAGCAGAGAAGCACCAACAGTAGTGTTTCCCCTATTGTACATACGGTCGCTATGAGTTGGATACCGATTCAATGGCACCTAACAACAACAAGTCTGTGGTATAGCCTGCAGCCAATCCCGTCAGACCTCAGAAGCTAAGCAGGGTCAGGCCTGGTTAGTACTTCAATGGGAGACCGCCTGGGAACACCAGGTGCTGTAGGCTTGGAAGAAGGACCTGCCAACCCACTCCCCCCAAACTATCAGCCATTGAAAACCCTATGAACAGCAGAGAAGCACTGACAATAGTGTTTTGCCTGTTGTACATAGGGTTGCTATGAATCAGGTACGGACTCGATGGCACCCAACAACAGTCTGTGGTATCGTACTACAGCAGCCCTAGCAAACCACTACAATGGTCTAGACCGGAGGAAAATGCAGAATTTACATAGGTTTTTCTCAGTTGTGGAGGCAGTATTATTAATTAGGGCTCAGTTGCTACAAGTAATAGAAACCAGATCCAGCCAAAGCCAGCCTGTGTAGGGATTTACCCAGTACCTCACGGAATCCGAGCGGAATTCAACTGCTTTCAGAAATGCGCTGCATCCAGGGCCTGGGGCGCTGTCAAGATTCTGTTTTTCATCTTTGCTTTTCACCATGTATCTTCCTCATTTTTAAAAAACCCACCCCAATTTTGGATTCCTGGGGAAAAGACAGATCGGCCCAGCAGCTGTCCGGGCCCTGTGGATATGAGGCAGGAAAGGAGAGCTCAGCAGGCTACTGAGCAAGTTGTCTTTGGCATGGACGGCCTGCCCCACAAGGGCAGGGGAAACAAGTATGAGATGTTCAGTGCAATAAAGCAGAAAGGCCAAGGCATAATGAATTCGGCTAGAAACTGCCAAATCCATGCAAGCGTAGCCCAGGACCCCACCTGGATGAAGACTATTTGCCACTTTATGGCTATCTCTTAACTAAGGATGGTAGAGAAGGGGAAGCTTCAAGAGTGCTGATTAACAGCTTGTCAAAATCTATACATCCATCAACTGGAACGAGTTGACTGGCAATCAATGGAATTGTCATACACATGGCGTAGGATGTTTATAATCCAAAATCTAACATGCAATGAGACGTAAGACAAAGCCACAGACTGGTTTCATGTGTATCTGAGAACCTAGACCATTACTCTCCGAAAAGGGTTTTAAATAGCGCCTATCATTCTTTCCTTTTTTTTTTTTTTTTTTTTTTTTGCCGTACTTCTGGGTTGAACCCAGGGCCTCACATATACTTTGCCAAGTGCTCTACCATTGGGCTGCACCCCCAGCCTACTTTTTTAATTTTTGAGTCAAGGTCTTACGCAGGCTGCTTCTGGCCTCAAACTTGCAATCCTGCCTACACCTCCTGGGTCACTGGGATTACAGGTGTGCACCTCTGTGCCTGGCTAAATAATGCTTATCATTCAAAAGAAGCAGCAAATATAAAAAATTATGTTGTTGTTGTTAGGTGCTGTTGAGTTGGTATCCGACTCATAGCGACCCTCATAGGGTTTTCAATGGCTGACTGTGTCGGGATTGCCTTGGGAGTGGATTGCCAGGCCCTTCTCCCATTAAAAAATTATAGGAGGTCCAAAACCCTTAAATACATCTGAATCTGTTACCCAGGAAGGGAGAGGGCCTCCTCACGTCTGGGGTGGGCACTCTGCTTTTGCCCATGTTACTCCTTCCCTTGTTTCACCCATCCTTGCCCCTGGAGCCCCAGCTTAGGCGCTGTCCCTTCCATGACACCTTCCCAGACTGACTACCTGGGGCAGGATTTTATTTTTCTCCAACTGTCTTATGTCTGCTGGTTCCGCCTGCAGCCTACCACTCCCTAGCGGTAACGTCAGGTGTTCCACTCCGATCCCCACCACACCCCACGGGCCTAGCACACCTTAAATAAACATTTGGTGCCTGACCAGTTGTTACACAGGCTGAGATTTAGCTCAGTTGGTAGAGCACTGCGCTGCAGTCTCTGAGGTCCCGGGTTCAATGCCCAGCACCTCAAAAATGAGAGAAGGATGTGGCAACTCACTCCCTAGGCAATCCCAAAACAGTCAGCCACTGAAAAACCCTATGAGGGTCGCTATGAGTCGGACTCAACTCGACGGCACCTAACAACAACAACAGTTGTTACATGTTGAACCAGAAATGATGGTCAGAAGTAGGCTTGCTGCGCTCAAATCATCTTAGAGTAACTAGAAAAGAAAGAGAAATATCCGGACACGTTCCTTTTAAGATAAAAACTTTATTTTATAATTTTATAAAGCAGTTTTACATTAAGCACAAACCATTTACTTTGTATAGAAACAAAATACCTTTCCATCTGCAAAAAATCAAGTTTCGCTGTGTATAAAACTAACATGTGCACATTGTGCTTCAACTGCAAAGGCTGCACAGCTTTACAGAGGACTACCCTTCAGAAGGGCAGCCAGTAAACACTTTATTGCATATTTACCACATGGTGTGAAACCCACATGTACAATGGAGAAGCAAGAAAAACAATCAGGACGAAAATAGCAGCTCTCAGTGAAAGTTTGCATAACAACAAAGGAAAAGGACGGCCACGTCTAGAGAGTTGTGCTTGGGTGTCATTTTCGCACTTGCTCACACACTCTGGACAGCTCTGGGATGAAGCCTTTATGTACAGTAACTCCTACAGGGTCAAACCTGCCTTTCACCCGGAAACTTTTGGCTGGTTTTACAAGCGGGGTGGCAAAAGATTGATTTCACAGCAACGATAAACTCAAGATAAGTGAGCAAAACCACACGTATAACCTTAAAACAAAGAAAAGCTTTAAGAAACAAAACACAACAAGATCTTAAAATACCCTTCCTACTCTCTCTAAACTCAGACCAAGTAAACATTTTACATGATTTAAAACCCTAGGAAACCATGTAGTTGTTTGGAGGCAAAAATGCAATGGATGGCCCCAGGCAGTGTTCCTCCGTGTATGCACTAGCTCTACTGCATCAGAATGACCAGGGTGCTTGTGACAAGTGCAGACTGTCACACTTCAGGGGAGACAGCTGAGTGTCTAGTACCTGCATCTCAGTAAGTTCCCCGTGACTCTGATGCGTCCTAAAGCTTGCCGAGCACCGGTCTGAAGTGGCAATGCTGCTATGCCTCAATTTCTCCTCTTAGGAAATTCTGGATCCCAAGACTAATCAAGTTGCTATTGCAACGGGGAAGGTGGTGTGAAACCAACAGCAATGAAACAGCAATGCCATTTCCAGATCACCTTCTTTAGTGGAAAGGGACAGCCATATTGTTAAGGCACTGATATTTGTCACAGAAGCAGTACCATACTGTTGTCACTGACTCCCCTGCTCTGAAGACCAGTATGCAAACACAAAGCAGAAGTCTGGACCATTCTAAATAATAACAAATATGATGAAGAAAGGTTCCCAGATGGGAGAAAGTTTATTTTGGAACATGAGCACTACAACTAAAGATGAAGAAGTCCTTGTTTTTATTGCTGAGACAAAAATGTATTTAATATGTTTTAAACATTGCTGAGACATCTAATGTCTAAGAACTAAAAAGGCTAAAAGCAAGGGGAAGACCTAATAACCCACAACTATTTGTTGTGGGCAAAATTAAGAGCTGTAGTTGTATAAATCGGGAGTTTAAGATTATTTTCCTACGGTCAGTTTAAAATTGTCTTCAACAAGATTCTTCTTCACTCCTGCCCTCTTTGATGCTAATATATTTTCCATATACATCCCACACATATATTTGTTTATATTTCCCAGTTTCTAAGTAGTGGTATAGTGTGCAGGCAGGCAATCCACTTGGCTCTTAAATGTGCATCTGATAGAGATCACAAGAAACTGCACTGTGTTAGCAGTCCCTGGAAAATGTGGGGGTCTCATATTTCCAAACTGTACACTACTGTATTATCAACCCTAAACAAAAACCAGAGCGAAATCAATCCTGTTGGTGTTAACCTGATACCTGAAGCCTGTAGCAGACATTGTCCATGGTATGATGTTCCGCAGGATACATAACCTGAATGAAGGCCTGATTATACATGGGCACAAAAAGTAGAAGCATCTCTTCTATTAACAGCTGGAATGATTTAAAATTAAATTTCAAAGGGAAAACAATGATACAGAATCAATGATTTGGAAATTGGTGGTAAAAAATGACTTAGGTATGAAGAAAACTCTACTATGATTCATGGGTGTAAAAGCTAACCTACCACTGAATTTTTCCTTATTAAAGGGGAAAAGCTCTAACAGGGAGTGATGGTGGACTTAAAATTACTAGCTCCTTCCCAAATTTAGGTTTGTAATATCACATCTAGCATCCCAAAAAGGTCCCTCCTCAGATGGACAATACTATCAAAGTATAGTCTGAAATAAAATACCAAATTCTCAACAGTGATAAAAAGAAACCATCACATTGGGGGCAGAGGGAGGAATATATTGATTATCGAACTTTTGCTGATTGTAGATCAAGTTTCACAAAACAGCATTTTTGTAATTTCTTGTGCAGTCAACAAGTGTCATTTTAATTGTGCTTACGTTATATAACTGTGAAGCCTGAAAACTGGTTGTTTTTAATTTACACATTTCAAGAAAACAATAATTCAAAATATTCTCCATATATAATAAATCGAAGAAATGCAACAATGCTCATTCACTCCCAAGAATGAAACTATAGAAAAGAAATACCTTTTTAAAAAGTTGAACACAGTCCACTATCCAGGCTACAAGGACATATTTACTGTATTACAGCACATTGTTTTTTTTTTCCCCTAAAAGTCTGCTTTCAATATAAATATAAATAATCACGTTTTAAAAGAGATCCATACTAAGTTTTCAGGTAAGTGCTGGGCGGCTGGCCAGTGGCAGCCACTTACCATTCACTTTTGCAGACAGACAGCGACTATGTGGAAGCATTTACGGTGACAAGCAAGGCCAAGAGAAACACCTGTTCAGCCACTGACTAAGTACTTTCTGCTCTAAGTGCCACCTACGTTTCTAAACACCACACCCATGGAATGCAATTATTTCAGGAGACTGGCTTTGAAGATCACTTACCACGTTGCTATAATCCGTAAAAGCCTAGTACACAGCCTTTTAAAATGTGCCTGTGCTCTGCGGAGACAGAGCGAGAGTTCCCAAGAGGCTGACATAGGATTTTGGTCGTGAGCTCTAGTTGTGCTTTGCCCGGCTACCTTTAAGGTAGCTTTTCCACCTCTTGACAAATTCCTTGAAGACTGGGGCGTCGTCAATGGTGCTGAGTAGCTGCAGCTGATTGATGTGGGTGGTATGGTAATCCCAGCGGGCGAGGTTGGGAGCGATGCCAAGCATGAAGTGCCGGAGGTCGTAGATGGTTCCCGAGCCCGTGTCGTACAAGGGCAGCATGGCTTTGAGGGACTCCATGCCACGCTCGTACAAGGACCTCGCTTCCTTCCCCAGCTTTTCCCCTGCAGTCTCCTTTAAGTCGTACAGCCCAATTAGAGAATACATAAAGCCATTTAAAACGAAAGAGCTAGGTGTGGTTGGGTATTCTTCATACCAGTCATGTTTATTCATAAACACAGCTTTAACTCCATGCTGCTCTGACAGAAACTTGTAAGGGGCGGTTGCCCTTAAAGCTGAATTGAGGAATTGATGGTCTTTTGTTAGCAGATAGGCCCTGACTAACGTCGAAATTGCTTGCCCCTGGGCCATGGCGGAGTACCAGCCTGGCTCTAAGGACTTAAACCCTTCCCCTAACTTACGGGTCACCATGATTGGCCAGCCACCTTTCTCATCCTGGTTCCTCACCAGCCAGTCACTGGCAGCGAAGAATGCAGCCATGTGGGCTGTGGTGGAGATGGTAATGTTGTCCAGGAATCCTTTCCCTTTTGCGATCAACCTAACGACCTTTTTGGGCATGATTTTGGTTGGCTTGACAGCTTTTGTGTTGGAAAGTCCCACTCCTTTCCTGAGGTCAGTGACCAGGTCCCTGGTAACCGTGCTCCATGAAGTTCTGGGTCCAATGCCATAGTATATGTCTCTTTCTTTAAAAGCAATTAGTTGGTTGTTCGAGACGTAATGCACAGTGAAGAGCTGATTCTTTTCTGTGGTCTCTAGAACCACGGACACACTTCCATTTGTCAGAAACTTGAGGTCAAATGAAATAATAAAGTCTTTTGTGTTTCCCAGCTGCAGGGCCACACCTTCCCCGGTTTCTGTGGAGGGGAATAAACAAAGATCGGTGAGAAGAAAAGAGCTTTTGTACTGGAAATTTAATTACAACTTATCCTGACAACCACTGACCGTACAAAACTAAGAGTTGAGTATTTTGTGTATCAGATCATTTATTTACTTTTTACTAAATTAACCATAAATAAGTGACAGAATTGTTATGTTTGCAACGATGTCCTCTTCTTACCTTTTGCCTTGTCTGGTTTACAGTAAAGGATTCAGAGCAAATGACTAAAAAGTCGTTGATGAAACTTCTTTCTAGATCTAACACTAGCTGATCAATAAATACTGACTAATCTAGTATACTCTGTAAAAAGAAAACAGCAGCAACAACAGCTACAATATAGCCAAAAGCTGGCTCAGCACATAATATTGCAAAGGAGAGGCTAGGAGCTCTAGAAAGAATGACTGTCCAAGCATTTTCAATTTATAAGCCCTTTAACATTTAATACATATAACTATGTTTTAAGTGCTTTACATACTTTAACTCATTTTACCCTCTTAATTACAATAGTATGTGCTAGTACTCCTGCCCCTTTACAGATGAGGAACGGAGACACACAGAAGTTAAGTAACTTCCCCAAGGTACAAAGAGTCAAACCCAGGTTGTCTAGTCTGGCTCCATAGGGCCTGTTCTGAATTTGATGCTGAAAATGGTATTTATTTTTGATAGTCACTGGAACTGTGAATAAAATTACTGGAAACTATGCAATGGGCTCGTGTATAAGATAACAAATAAGGAGGTAAGGGCCAAGCATATGCTTTGGAATTAGAAATGTTAGATTTGAATTCTTGCTCTAACATCAGTGATTATTATCACTAATGATCACATGCTAATAAAATAGTAAAAGCTATTGTATCTGGGAAATTACTAAATAGGAAATGTCTCCTGTATAGCTATCCTACAAAGATGACTTTCTGTTTTTTTGTTTTGTTTTGTTTTGTCTTTGTGGAGATCGAACCCAGGGCCTTGCATATGCTAGGCAAGCCCTCCCTCCACCACTGAGTTACACCTCTAGCCCAAGATGACTTGCTGAACACTGCTTGTCTACATCTACCAAGAAAAGAAACTGTGCCTAGGAAAACCAAACAGCAGCAAGGGTAACAAAAATATACACAGCCCAAATTTAAAAACATTAAAAGGAATTGGGAACATTTTGATTTTATACAGCTTAAATTTAATACATCCATATGTATCATCTCCTTAAAGTAATCTTCTGAGGCTGGTAAAGCAGGAATTATTATTTCCAGTTTAGAGACGATTTTGCAAGGTTAAATTAAATGGTTTGTCCAAGGCCAAAAGCTAATTAATGGTAGAACGGGGACTAGAATCCAGGTTTCCTGGACCCAAGTTCAAAGATTGTAAGGAAGACAAATGGTATTGGAAATGGCATCCTCCGAAGAATACTCAATGGAAGGGTTATTTCATTTAGACACAGCCATAAAATCAGATCCTGGCTTTGGGTCGTCCTTGAGGAAATCTTTGTGTGTTGCCAGGAGCAAACATTACAAACAGGAACCTATGTTAGTGTACACAGAGTGATCGGTATGGAGAATGTCAGCATGCTGAGATGATCATTTCACTCTTACCACGCTGGGTTTTACCAGCATGGATATATGTGGCCCATGGCTCTTAATTACTTCATTTGCTGGAACAAACAATTATGGAAGTTGTATCAAGAATGAAAACATCTTGATAGGCTTATCCATCAAAGTAATGCTTTGAGAGACTTTTTAAAAACTGATCTCAGGCTGGGCGCCATGGTGAATGCCTATAATCCCAGAAACTTGGGAAGGTGAGCCAAGAGGATTGTGAGGTTGAGGCTAGAGGCAGCCTGTGCAACTCAGAGAGACCCTGTCTCAAAATAAAAAATAAAGTAGGGGCTAATGGTGCAGCTGAGTGGTAGAGCACTGGCCTACCATGTGCAAGGCCCTGGGTTAAAGCCTCCAGTACTTGGGGAAAACAAAAGATCTTAGCAGTAAACTTTCAATACAGCAAAAATCCATTTTATCTGGCAAAATGAGAACATATACTATCTTTCTCTCACCTAGCATTTTCCTGCTTTGACAGAGAAATGGAACCTGAAGTTCAGCACATCTCTGAAACACTGCAGGATTCTGAAATGACTTAGGAATCACTCAAGATTAAATTATATTCCATGGAGCAAACTATCTTGAGTGCTGTTTATATTTTCATTCTTAGGGTAATCATTATTAACATTGATATTATTAACTATGACATTTATTCTGGCCAAATCAAATAACAACTTCTTTAGAAGTCCAAATGAGAGGAACTTGAAGAACTCATTTCCTCCCAGAATTCTATTCTAATTCTCACTCTATTTATACAAATTTAATGAAATGGTATAGTTCAATCAGTCACTTTAAGATGTCTTAATATACCAGATCAATTCAAAGAATTCAGTAATGAATGATGCCATGGGATGTAACCTTTAAAAAATAAAACCAAATCCTAATTTTCCTAAAATCTTATTACCAACAGAGAGGGTTACTGGGTCATATGGGAGAAGTGACAGAGAAGTCACAATCCTCATCTTGTTTGTTTTGGAGACCAGGTCACACTGTGTAGCTCAGGCTAGCCTTGCACGGATCCTCCTCCCTCAGCCTCCCCTAAATGCCAGGATTGCAGGTGCATGCCACCATACCCAGCTCACAATCCTCAGTTTAAATGAACTAACCAACTATCATAGCCTTTACAATTTTATGAAGTAAGTTCTTAAATTCCCATTTTGTGGATGTATGCAAGAGGTTACATAACCTGCCAGCATCCCTGGGGAGGGTCTGAATGGTAGCATATGGGATGGTTATGGCAACCAGTTTGGAAATAAACCACATAAAGCTCTGAGCTCTCTTGGAACTATGCTATTTGGAGACCCCTGCTTCAAATCTACTAACAAAAACTTTTGATTTTTCTATTGCTTGAAATCCAAAAACTCCCTACTCTTTCTGAAAAGTTGTTTCTAGAAGTTACTGTAACTATTTTTGGTATATGTGAGATATATATATATATATATATATATATATATATATATATATATATATGTTAGGCAACAAAGGATGATAAACATTTACAAATAGTCTTGACTTCGGTGATGCCAATGATTTTTTGGATATAACACTAAAAGTACAAGTAAGAAAAGCAAAAAAATCATCCACAAAAAAACCAATCAAGTGGGACTACATTAAACTGCAAAACTGCACAGCAAAGGATTCAATCAACAAAGTGAAGGCAACCTATACAGTGGGAAAAAATATTTGCAAACTATGTACTTGATGAGGGCTTGATATACAAAATACATCAGGAACTTAATAGAAGAAAACTGAATAACTGATTTAAAAATGGGAAAAGGATCTGAACATCTTCCCAAAGAAGATATATGAAAAGGTGCTCAATATCCCTAACCATCAAGAAAGTACAAAATAAAGCCATAATGAAATATCACCTTACACTTGGAATGGCTTTAATCAAAAAGACAAAAGCTAAGAAAGTAATGATGAAGATACGGAGAAAAGGGAATCCTTGTATACTGTGAATGGGAATATAAATTGGCACAGCCTTTATAAAAAACAATATGGGGGGTTCCTTAAAAAGTTAAAAATAGAACTACTATATGATTCAGCAATCCCACTTCTGGGCATATACTTACTGAAGAAAATAAAATATGTATCTTTAGATATCTGATCTCCCGTGCTCACTGCAGGACCATTCACAATAGCCAGGACATGGAAATAACTTCGGTGTCCAGTGATGGATGAATGGATAATGTGCTTGTGTATGTTATTCAGTCACAGAAAAGGAAATCGTGTGATTTGTGCCAACATGGATAAACTTTGAGGGCATAATGCTAGTGAAATTAGAGAAAGACAGATGTTGTATGTGAGATCTCAGAAAGTCGGACTCAGAAACAGACTGGAGAAACAGACTGCTGGCCATATGGAGGACCAGCCAGCTATGATCACAATGCAGAGGTCACTGGGAACATGACAGGTTATGTTAGTTACATGTACAATGTATGGAATAGTTCAGTCTACTGGGGGTAAAGGGACGAGTTTAATTAATGCTTGTCCCGGTCACTCTCATTTATTGTACAGTGTGAATCCACAACTACTTAGCTCATTTGTGGAATAAGTGTTTCCACAGAGAGATGTCAGTCAAGGATATAAGCTTTCAGTTATAAGATGAGTAAGTTCTGGGGATCTAATGGATATCATGGTTAAGGCAGAATAGATAAGATCTTCAACATTTTATCTATCACGCACACACGTGCAAGGCCTCTGAATGTATCTCCCATGAGGCTTCTATTTTCTAAACAACCTTGTGTTTTACATCTGTGTTTCAATGAAGCAGCCTCTCCTCTCTGATTCCTTCATTCTGCTCTGCTCTGAGTGGTAACTCTTGTGTAACTCCAACTCTGTCTCTCTCAAACTCGTATAGCATATAACCAGAGGCACATCTAGGATATCAAAACACACGTGGCACTCCAGGTACCAAAAGGGAGGCAGTTTTATCTCCAGCTACTGACCGCTGAAGGGAAGGGCTAAGGTGAGGAACCCTCATGTAGGGTGTGCGAACCTATCTTTTGCATCACCCAGGGTACCTAAAAGCATATGATGAAATCTGTTGCTCTAATCAGGACAGAATTCAAAACACCTCTTAGGTAGTCAAGGAGATCAAGATGATGGCTGCTTTTTCTACCCTAATCTAGACAACACTAATTAGTGTAAAACTAAACTCCTTGGGTGCATCCAAAATCAAATGTTCTTTTGCTCAGTAAAATTTCCTGCGGTAATAACTTATTAGATACCACCAGCTAAATATTTTTGTACATTTCCTTATAAATTCTCACCCAGCCAAGGCTTATTTCACAGTAAGCAAAGATTCTCTGTGTACTGGAATATCACAGAATGCCACAGGAGAAAAGAAGTTCTAGTCACAGAATAAAAACTAAAGGTCATCCATTATTTGCACTGCATTAAGCACCCATAAATCCATTACTTAAGGCCATCTAGAATGAGTAGATTTGCACTGTAGCTTTCCACGTCTATGAATTACACAGACATCAATAAAGAACAAGGAGAGAATACAGAAGAGGTCTTATAACCTTTCTTTTATTTACTGACTGCAAGGTTGGCAGGAGGGGGAAATAAGTTCTGATTTTGATTACATTTCACAATTAAGTATGAGGTGCTACAACTAAGATTATTTCATTGTCTTCTTATATAATGGACTCATTAATTCTCATGGATATTGATTAGTACAGAAAATGACATTACATCCTAATTAATGACATTGTCTTAGTAAAAGCAGGAAATGTTGCATGAAGTTAATTTGATTTTATAAAAATGATTTTATTAATGAAAATGGTTTTATATGAAGTTTGAGATAATTTAGTACATTAACAAAGTTCAATATGGGAGCAGACCTATTTGGTAATGCTACACTGTTTTTTTAAAAATACAAAGCTACTGGTAAAACACATGCAAAGGAAAGGGCAGATCAGTCCATGTAAAAATTTCTGCCTTGGTGTAGAATAATCTAAAAATTAAACTGTACTATACTGAAATGGGGCTGGGATTTAGCTCAGTTGGTAGATCGCTGTGCTGCAGTCTCTGAGGTCCCGAGTTCAATTCGCAGCACCACAAAAATGGGAGAAGGGCCTGGCAATCCACTCCCTAAGGCAATCCTGAAACAGTCAGCCCTATGATGGTTGCTGTGAGTCAGATACCGACTCGATGGCACCTAACAACAACAACAACAATACTGAAATATTCCAGTATCCAAGGAAGCGTAGTGGTGTAGCACAGAGGTAGAACACTTGTCTAGCACGCACAGAGCCCTGCACTGGATCCCAAACACCACCAAATCAAACGCTAGGTGCTTCATTCCTATGAGATATAGGTTCCTGGAGGTACACACTATGAAAACCTGGATCTTAACATCAATCTGTAGCCCAGCTCTTCATACAGTAAATATTCCTTTAATACCCTTGACTTTTTTTTACTCCACCCTTTTCAGAGGTTTCACTTGGATGACACCATTTGTTTATTTGCTTATGTATATAAAGGGCCTGCTAATATATTTTTAAAAACTGTTGAAGAAAGAACTTTAAGAGAGGCTGGGTGCCATGGTGCACCGGTGTCTTGGGAAGCTGAGGCACGAGGATCGTGAGTTTAAGCAGCCTGTGCAACTTAGCGAAACCCTGTCTCAAAATAAGAAGAAGGGGATTGGGGATGCAGCTCAGTAGTAAGGACTTGGCTAGTGTGCATGAGGCCCTGAATTCTACCCACCAGTACTGCAAAAAATAATAAAAATAAAAATTTCAAGGGAGCATCAGGTGCCATAAATCAACATAAACTCAGCAGACACATATAGTATATAACTTACCTGGGGCAATAAACTGTTTAACATTGGTGAATCTAGATTTATCAGCCACAGTGCCCATAAAGCAGCCCTTTGGCACAGTCCACTCATTAGGTTTGCTGTTTTTGTCCCTTTCTTCTGCTGTTTCATATACTTCTATGTGAGGAGGTTTCTCAGTGAGATTCTTGCTGTAGTGACTTAACCCATACTGTGCAATCTGGATTGGGTAGAAATAGCCTTGAGGTCCCCATTGCGTAGATAATGGCACACCTATAAAAAGAAAAACAAAATGAATAATCACATCCGGACATCCACAAGCCTATTCTTAATACCACTCCTCACATTAAGTTCTTTCTCCTGTTTAAATGATGTGCTGTAGATAAAAGTTCAATTTGTCTTTCTGGTCAATGCTAGGTTTAAAAAGTAAAGTCCAAAATGCGCTAATACCCAGCAGGAACTCTATCTATCTCAGGTTTCTAAAGGCAATGAAAGACAGTACATACAAACTATGTTGTTGTTGTTGTTGTTGTTGTTAGGTGCCGTCGAGTCAGTATCCCACTCATAGCGACCCTCATAGGGTTTTCAATGGCTGAGTGCTTCGGGATTGCCTTGGAAGTGGATTGCCAGGCCCTTCTCCCATTTTTGTGGTGCTGGGAACTGAACTCGGGGCCTCAGAGAGTGCAGCGCAGCACTCTACCCACTGAGCTAAATCCCAGCCCACATACAAATTATAGGCAATCAGTATAAGTTCAGAGAGCAGTGTCTATGTATTGTTTGTCCAGAGATGACACTTGTCTAACCAAGGAACAAGACAGCATTAATGCTCAGTGCAGTAAATGGGCTCTCTTTCTCATCTCCTCTCATTAAGTAACAGTATATATGTATGTATGTGTGTGTGTGTTTGTAGTAGTGGGGAGTAACGGGGCATTGAACATACTAGGCAAATACTGGACTACTGAGCCACATCCCTGGCCCAATTAACTATATATTTTAAAGTAAAATTTCTGGAGATGCTGTGCCTTGAGCCTACTGGTGAGACTGTAAGGCAGGTTAATGGAATAATCCTATTTATTCAGGTCTGGGCTTATTGCAGCCCTTAAATCACACTAACTAGATAGATTCCCTCAATTCAGACTTAAGCTGTTCCTCCTTGCTAAGACAGGGTAATGAAAGGTCTCTTGACATTAAGCTACGTACTGGCTGTATAATTAACAGCTACAGTTTATTAGTCCTCAACACAATCAGGCTAGAAAAATGCGCGTGGAACAGATACCAACCTTCAACCCCACTTATGCACTTGACTCTGTCTCGGACTTCCACATTGTAGCCTTCAAAGGACATAAACACACCATCAGGGTGGTAAGGGGCTCTCTGCGCATAGACTTTGGAATAGCTATGAGAGAATTCAAACCGATCATAGCCATCGTACTGAACCACTTTTCCATAGACATCAAAGTATTTCTCTACCCAAGTGAATGGGAGAAAGACTTCGTTCCCCTCTCGCCTCCCTTTGATTGTGTGTTCGTCATTTATGAGACAGTCGATTTCTTCGTATTTCAGCCCTAACACCTTGCTTCCCCCGTTGTTACTGAAGCCCCCGACGACAGGGGGCGCTTTCTGCTGCTCCTGAGGGAGGGCCTCCTCAGACTGCTGCTTTGCCATGTGGTTCACATAGTGGTTGCTCTCAGACGCTGCTGCTCTTTTTTCTAATCCATCCACTCTGAAGCCACTATTTAAGTGCCGGGGAAACTGGACCGCTTTGTCACTGGAACACTTATTCCACAAAAGTATTGTGATCAAAGTGAAGAGTGCACAGATGATAATCAAAGTCTTATAGCTGACCCGAGCCGCCAAGCAACGCATATTCAGACCATACCTATGGAGGCAAGAAGAAAAATTCATGTAAAGATATATTATTGACATTTCATAGGATAAAGTGGTCTTCCTTTTTAAAATATTCAACAACTACATTGTTGTTGTTAGGTGGCGCTCAGTCGGGTGTGACTCAGACACCCTCGTAGGGTTTCCAATGGCTGATTATTTCTGGATTGCTTTGGGAGTGGATTTCCAGGTCCTTCTCTCATTTTTGCGGTGCTCAGGATCGAAGTGAGGACCTCAGAGAGTGCAGCACAGCACTCTACCAACTGAGCCCCAACAACCACATTAGGATAATTTTATTAAATGCATGTCATCTGACCAGATTTACAATTACTAATGCAAACTTTTCAGCATGAACAAAGAAAGTAAGAGGTATTCCTTGCTTTGGCAAAATGCTTGTTTGTATAATTCCCTAGAGCAGAGGTGTCCACATTTTCTCAGTTTGTGTTGCCTTGGTATCTCAGTAATTTTTTCACAATGCTCCCTAAACCAATGGAAATACCTTACAGTTCCATTTTTTAAATACTTAAGAGCAAGCAACTTAAGTATGTATGTCCTAACGTAGTAGCTGTGTGAAAAAACATCATAGTTCTTTTCAAGGAAAACACTGGCATCAAGGTACCATCCTGTCTGACCTCTTAGCAAAAAACAGTGACCTTTCCGTCTTGGAATGCTTTCTTCCCATGATTTCTAGGGCATCTTTGTCTCCTGAGTCTCCTTTTATCTTGAATTGGCAGCTCTTTCTTAGTATTGTCTGAACCTTCCTTCTTATCTCCCTGATCCTTAAAGAGTGGCGTGCCTCAGGGTTCCAGTCCTCAGACTTCTTCAGCTCTATTCATTCCTAAGTGACCACGCAGAGATCTTGTGCCTTTAAACACAATTTCTATGAAGTTGTTGTTAGGTGCCGTCGAGTCGGTATCCGACTCATAGCTACCCTCATTGGGTTTTCAATGGCTGCCTGTTTCGGGATTGCCTTGGGAGTGGATTGCCAGGTCCTTCTCCCATTTTTGCAGTGCTGGGAATTGAACTCAGGACCTCAGAGACTGCATCGCAGCTCTCTACCAACTGAGCTAAATCCCAGCCCCAATTTCTATGAAGAATATCCCCAATTCCAACTCCAGGCTAGATCTTTCTTTGGAATAACAGATACATATATCTAAGTGCCAATCCAAGTAATTGATATCTTTACTCAGAGGTCAAACAGACTTCTGAAATGTAACACTCAAACCTTAACTCCTAAGGTTCTCCCTTAACCTGTTTTTCCCTTCCTACTTACACCATCTAGACAAAAACTCTGACTCCTATCTTGCTCACTCTGGATTCAATCAATCAGGAAATCCTTTGGTTCTACCTTCCAAGTATACCCAGAATAGGACTTCTTTTCACACACTGACCTCTCTGCTTCTGCTTTTGTCCTACTTCTTTATCCCCAAGTCTGTTTTCAATATAGCAGTCAGAATGATGATTTTAAATTTAAGCCAGATGATGAGAGGAGGATCTGATGCTCTTGGCTCTGCTGGCCATATGGAGGACCAGCCAGCTATGATCACAATGCAGGGGTCACTGGGAACATGACAGATTATGTTAGTTATATGTACAATGTATGGAATAGTTCAGTCTATTGGGAGTAAAGGGAGGAGTTTAATTAATGCTTGTCCCCCAGTCACTCTCATTTACTGTATAGTATGAATCCACAAGTACTTAGGCTCACTGTGTGTAATCTCTTCTTCTCATTTTCCCCACAGTAAATGTTTTGGCAGGAATGAGATAAAAGAACAAATCCCCAAATGAAAATATTTAATGAAAAATTAAATGCTGAATTTCTGTTTAAGAAAGCTGATAGGGAATGTATAATCTACTAATTTCTTTTAATTTCAAAGTAGGTAAGCTTTGAGCCCCTCAATGCCTAAGAACAACTTCATCCTGCTCTCAGTCTTAATCGTTTGGTAGGATACAAATTCCTTCATAACATTTTCTTTCAAAGAACTGGAGGCAATACTTTGCTATCTGAAATCATTAAGGTTTACTGATGGGAGGTCTGATTTTGGTCTGAAATCTGTCACTATGTGTGACTTCTTTGGGAATCTTTAGCTTACCCTGTGAATTCTGCGGTTTCAAGAGGATGTGTCATGGTGTTGTGCTTGATTCTCTACTTCTGCACTGGGTTGCCCTTTCAATCTGAAAATTGTGTCTTCCTATTCTTATTTAATGCGTGTGGTATATTTTTGGATCTCTCAATGTATAAGAGTTCTTTTTAAAAAAATAAAATTCTCTCTGATTACTCCTATTTCCTCCACTGGCATTTCTTCTTGTTATTTAGTCTCTTTTTCATGCCATTAGTTTTCTTCATATGCCTGGTGATCTTCAGTTACTCATTCACATTTAAGATAGAATTACTCATTAGCCCACATAGATTTCCTCCCTTATTGTGAAGATGGTCTGTTTTTTGTCTAGATTGCTGTCTTGAGAAGGATGAAAGCAGAAAGAGAGAGAGAGAGAAAGTGCGGGCACTTGAGTGAGCTCTGTGTGGGCCGGGCTGGAACTGACAGCAAGGTTCTTCTAGGGAGAGTGGGTAGGGAGGCAGCAGAACTTCGAATGTCACAACAGAAGATGGCTTTTTGCTTTTGTTCTGGGAATATAACATGTACTTTAGAAGCCTTGACCTTTCCTGCTTTCTTTAAAGAAAACCTGCCTTTTGTTTGCCTGTGATTCATGCCAACTATTCGTAGTCTAAGAGCAGGAGTGAGAGAGGTCCAGAATCTGTTCAATTATCCTCCTCTGGTAGTCCTCCTAGTCACTGTTATTGGTTTCTTTATTTCTCATTTCTATACATTTTATTTCAGTGGGACATCAAGAGGAAAAAAGAGCAAAGATTTGGGTTTCGTCCATCTTGCAAATCCACAAATTTTAAAAGCTTGAAAGCTAATACAGATTATGTGAAATGCTGCACCATTTCAGATTTTGGGATATATGCATTTACATAATGTGGTATCTTGGGGATGGGACCCAAGTCTAAGCACAAAATTTATTTATGTTTTGTATAAACTTTATACACAAAGCCTGAAGATAATTTCATATTTTAAAAATAATGTTGTGCATGAAACAGCTTCACAGTGTGGAATTTTCCACTTGTAGAATCATGTCTGATTTAATAATTTTTTGGTTTTTGGAGCATTTAAGATTTCTGACTTTTGGATTAGAGATATTCAATCTGTTATATATTGTATCAGTTATAATATTACTATGAGAAAATGCACCAGATGCTAAAAAACCAAAGTGTGGTACACACAAACCTCCAAAGGTCATACATACACTTACAAACCAAGGATGTCCTCACTTGTTAGGTGCCATTGAGTGGGATCCGACTCATAGCAAACCTATGTACAACAGAACAAAACACTCCCTAACACTGTGCCATGCCTGGCACTATGTCAGTGCTTCTCTGCTGTTCATAGGATTTTCAATGGCAGATTGTTTTGGATTGTTTCAGGAGTGGATTGCCACGTCCTTCTCCGGTTTTTGCAGTATTAGGGATTGAACCCAGGGCCTCAGAGAGCACAGAGCAGCACTCTACCAATTGAGCTAAACCCCAACTCCTCATTTGTAGTAGAGGCAAACTGATAATAATAATAATAAAAACAACAACAACAACAAAAACTTAGGTATCAACATTTGAATGATCTACCAGCTATGCCTAATATTTTGACCAATTGGAATAGAAATATAAGTCTTTGTTACATCTGTGGGAGGTGCCCTCCCTCCACTACTCAAGGGAAAGTAACTCTGCTTGTGGAGCAAGGCTGCCTTTATGATGACACACAAGATGGAAAAGTAAAGAAAAATCAAAATTAAAACCTGTCTATCACCCTTATGCCAAGATTTGTAACTGACACTATTTCTTACCAAAAACAATCAGGGCTTCTTAGAGAAATGGATGATTCCAAGTGTGGGGGCTGGGTCACCTCGCCAGGCCAGAAAACAAAGAAACTTGCAAATACCAGTGAAATCACAACTCAACGGGGAAAAAAAAAAGGAAAAGAAAGAAAAGAAAAGCAGAAGAGGATAGAATAACACTGGAAAAATATTATAAATGTTAAATCTGACAGGTATATTGGAGATTCACTATATTATTTATATACTTTCATGTTTAAATGTCTCCATAATTTAAACATATAGTGTCACAGCAAAAAGACAAAGTAGTTATTCTGAAAGGTCCCCTTCCCTATTAGTCAAAATAGTGCAGTTAAATGTCCCAGGTACTAAGTAGAAGGAATGGTAGCTCCTCAATGAATATGCAAGTAGACCTGTCCAATAAGCATTCATTCAGCAGCTGCTGCATAGAATGTAAGGCACTAACCATGTGCCTAAAGGACAGAATAATGGGCATAAAAAGAATGATGCTATGATACAAGAATGGCAGAAAATGGTGCAAATATGCTGTGAAATAGAGAAGGAAGCCCTCAACTCCTAGGTTTATGGTGTGCAGGAAGGCTTCTGGGTAGTCAGCAGAAGACTGACAACCAAGTGGGCTTCTAATAAGGATGGGTGCACTTACCATTCCCTCTGCTTGGGACTCTCTCTTCCCCAGGTATCTGACTGGCTTGCTCCCTTACTTCATTCAGGCCACTGCTTAAATGTCACTTTATCAGAAAGGCTTTCCCTGATCATCCTACCTAAAACAGCAGTTCTCACTCCATCATTCTCTAGGTCCTTACTCAGTTTTATATATTACATACTTAGATTCTTATCCATCTCCAATCCACTAGAATTTAAATTCCATAAGTACTAAGATTTTGCTTCTCCTGATCTCTGCTGCATTTCTCAGTGTTTAAAATTGTACCTGGTTCAAAGGAGGCTTTTATGAAAGATTTGTTGAATGAATGAATGAATATTATTAAGAATGCAATTTTAAAAATACAGGCTTTTGAACTACTTTGTTTTCTTTTCCATATTTGGATATTTGGAAATCATAATCCAAACAAAAATGAATATAACTTACTAAACAGAATATACTGAGATATTGTATCTTGGCCAACTCTACAACAGTTTTATAATTTACTGTTTTTTGCTAATTGATGGACCAAGATTTAAATTATGCGGTCAATTGGTTAAATATTCAACGACAGACCTAATTTAAAAAAGAACTGCCTAATATTTTTGGTGGTCAGAATTCTTCTAGTAATGTAAGACAGAATTCTCTGGCAACTATTTATAATAATAGGACAAAATGGGAAGGTAATTTTGCCAGTTCATTTAAATTTTTTAGTAACAAAATTAAAATTATCCCAGATACAAGTGGCTCATATTGCTTCAAATAAGATTGCATTTCTAGGCCAGATGTGATGGTGCACACCTTGAATTTCAGTACTTGGGAGATGGAAGCAGGATGACTGGATTTCAGGCTACCCTGAATCAAACAAAACAAAACAGAACAAAGCAACAACAAATGTTTACATTTCTAGTGAAATGTCCCAAAGGAATTGAGTAGGGAGTATACAGTATATTACACTATTTGCATTTAACAGGTGGAAAGACTAAGGTATAATGGCCCTGAAAGAGTCACTAAAGCAGACAATAGGGATAAAGCCAAGATGAAAGGTTAAACATGATTACGTTTGTGTGTGTGTATTTTCCCTGTTTTACAGAGAATGGTGCCGAAGCTCTGTGAGGTTAAGTGAATTACCCAGGTCACACAATGATTTGATGGTTCACATAACTAGTATTAAGAAAGATCCAACTCAGGTTTGTTAGTTGTTCTCAGTTTGTCATGGGCTATCTATAACCTGATAGACATGTATTTTAGAAACTGAATGCTTTCCCTTCCCTAGAAGATAATTTATCACTATAACTCATGACAGGTTGCCAGATAGTGAACTGAACTCACATTAACAGGTATTGTTTTAGACAAAACTGAATTTTGACCCTGAATCAATAGATCATATAGGTAAAATACAATTTAATTGTAAGAACAATCTAAGGCTAGTCTGCCTTTTCTTTCCTGTGAGTAACTTTTATGCTTGCTTCTTTTTCTGCCTGCCTGAATGCCTGGCGGTGATGATGATGATGATGATGATGATGATGATGACGATGATATGATGATTATTTCAACATGGGAAAGCATGAAGTTTCACTAGAATAGATTTGGTTGCTAGTTTCTTTTCATTAAATGTTCCTAGTCTTTGGCAACAAGCCTGTTGGAATTGCAGACACAGGTAATCCTTCATCTCAGAACATTTTTTATTTTTAAGTGCTTATTTCTGTTCAATTCATTCTGGTATTTTCTAAAATATCAATTCTATATATTGGCTCTATTTATTTATTCATCTCTCCCCTTTTCCTGTATATTCTGGGAAAGCTCCTCCAACCTGTATTCTATACCACTAATTCAATTTTCTAATCTGCTCTCTACTGCTTTTGGGGTGCTATAATTTGGATACTGTATATTCAATTTCTTTTCTGTTGCTTATTTGAATATTCTATTTCTTGTTAGACCCTATTGTTCCTTGTTTTATCCAAAACCCTCTTAATTTATGCCTTTCTCTTAACTAGCTTTTTCCTTTTCATCCCAGCCTACTGCCTTGTGGAATTATTTCCCACATATTAATCGATGGAGTCCACAAATTTTTAAATCTGCAAGCATAAGAAATGCTTTCTAGTATTCCCTGGCCACTGAAGTAAACTTTTATATCAAGAGTATATGGTATGCTTTTACCCTATACTGAGTGCTACATTCCTCTTTTTTTTTAATGGTTGTAGAATCTTATCTCAGATTCAATCACCCCAGTATTTCTTGTAAACCAGTAGCTAGATGTAGTTGTTGTTGTTGTTAGGTGCCATTGAGTCGAGTCTGACTCACAGCGTCCCTGTGTACAAAGGAATGAAACACTACCTGACACTATTCCACGCCTGGCACTATGTCAGTGTTTCTCTGCTATTCATAAGGTTTTTGATGGCTGATTGTTTCAGGGATGGGTTGCCGGGTCCTCCTCCCTAGTCTACAGCACCCTGTAGTCCCAAGTGGTCTCCTCTCCAAGGGCTAACCAATCCGACCCTCCTTAGCTTCTGAAATCAGATGGGATTAGACACCAGGGTGGTACAGCTGTAGACAGCTAGATGTAGAGGCCTGATAAAAGTAGGGTTTGACTTCTCAGCAAGAATACTTCATCATAGGGGTGTGAACTTTCATCAGAAATATATAATGGCTGATTGCCTCTTTTTGTGATGTTATGATTAATCCTCATGCTCAGTTGCTCTCATCCTAATCCAGCCATTAGTAAACTCCCTGTTTGCAATTCAACTAACAGCTCTACCAGTCCTTCTTAAGGGATTAGTTGGAATACCTCACAAAGAAAATCTTGCCCTTACCAACTACTTGGCTACCCTGAGATAACTATAGGTGATTAAGTTATGGGAAAGACACAATTAATGATTGGATCTTTCATTAAGCATTTTCAAAATAATGATTTGGTTCCTTACTGACTCCCCAAAATAAATAATGAGCTTTTTTTGCCAAAAAGTAATATATAAATTCACAGGCTTTTAACATATTTGATGTGTTTCAAATTACTGTGGCTATTGCTTTTTGGTACTCACCCTAAATTTCACCAATGTGAATCTCTTTAAGTCGGTTCCTAGGTCCTTGGATACAACTCAAGTACTTTTTAGTAGTTTTCCTGCTATCTTCCATGTAAGATGTCCTAAGTTCATCACATACACTTTCGACCCAATACCTGAAACAGCCATTCTTCACCATTCTAGCTTGTTTCTGTGTGAACACCTCCATCATGGTAATCAGAATTTCTTGATGTTTCCATATTTCAGGTATATGAATACCCCCTTTCCCATGTGTCTAGTGGTGGTATACTATTTTTAGATAGTGTTGTGTAGATGATTCCTCTGACCTGGACCTGATGATTGCTACATTGCTACAAAACACTTCCCATGTCTCTGGTGGGTGGGTTGGGGGTGTTGGCCCTGGAGCAATAGCAAAAGAGTGGTTCAGAAATATACAAGTTGGTTAGGCTTATTATAATGTATCAACGTTCTCTGCTGGAAGGAAGGGAAGGAGGATCACAAGACAAACACACACACACACACACACACACAAATATACACACATACATATATGCGTGTGTGTGTGTGTGTGTGTGTGTGTGTGTATGTACCTCAAGATGTGAGAGAGAGGAAGAGCACAGCAAAGCAAAAGAGGGAGACAAAGGAAAAACTTACCAGTGGTACAGCTGCCCATAAGGACGCCAGGGAGTCACACAGTACTCCTGTAAGCCCATTTGGGAGGGAAAGAGGACCACTCTTGTAGGGAAGACCACCTGGGAGGGAAAGAGGACTGGTCCTGTAGGGAAGTTCACTTGGGAGGGAGTTAATGGTGACACAGGTTTAAGACATCTTGGTGAGGACATTTTTGGGGCAGGGAATCGCCCCCATACCTGCCCTCCACTCCGTGGCTATATGTTAAGACTTTCCAATAGGTATCCACACCTGTGTATAAAACTTCCAGTAAACTCGTGGTTCACAAAATCGAGCATGATCCATCCTTTGGCTGTGCTCTCTTTGGCTTCAGGCAACACATGCCTGAACAGGGACAGACGGAACCAGAGATAAATTGGGAGAGGGTGTCCAGCAGGCTCCTATGAAGTGGTCCATATGGGGTAGAGGTAGATTTTGGCCTAGCTTTGGGGCTCCCAGGCATAATCTATACCCTCACCAGGGGAAGCACGTTGTACGGGATGGCATGGGTCACAAATGACCAGCCCATGCCCTGAATGCTCAGGCATGCAACTGTCTACGGCATGAGGGATGCTCGCCTGTTTGTGATGCGACTGGATGTGTCTCATTGCTGTGGGGGCAACGGTGTGGCTCCTGCTACAGGATATAGGACATATGTATAGTTAGGGTAGAGCTATGGGGAGGGTGCCTATGTATGGATAAATGAGATAAATGTTGCTGTTTCTTGTGGTCAAGGAGGCAAAAAGAAAACAGAGCACAAGATGGATTTCCACTGGAATCCGAGAATTTGGGACCCATGGGAAGGGTCAGTAAAAAGAAAGAGGAGTATGGTGAGAATCCAGCACAAAAGACAGAACAAAAGAATTTAGAAAGCCTGCCCTAAGGGATACCTGGAGGACAAATCAGGTATTGGAGCCACTCCCTTCCCCTTTAGAAGCTCATGCAGGGTGAGGGGAAGCTAGCTTGTGGAAGAACTTTCGTTTATAGGGAAAGTGCCCCTATGGCATCTTGGTGGGAAGAGGCCACCTGGAGAGGTCTTTTACCAGATTAGGTTGCCTGAGAACTTCAAAGTTGCTGCAGCTGTGGTCTGGGCAAGCTGCATTGGTGGCAGTGTTCAGTGTCATCCACAGGGTACTGGTTTTATAGTCATGCAAGGTACCACAGTCATCGGTCATAGAGACTTGTACTAGGGTCTCAGGAACTGAACCTATGAGAAGCAATTTTTTTTTTTTGGGGGGTACTGGGGGTTGAACCCAGGGTCTCGCGCCTGCATGCTCTGCAAGTGCTGGACCACTGAGCTGCGCCCTCAGCTCATTTTTTTTTTTTTTACTTTTTGAGACAGGGTTTCGCTAAATTACGCAGACTGCCTCTGGTCTCGAACTTGCGATCCTCCCGCCTCCACCTCCCAAGCCGCTGGGATTACAGGCGTGCGCCACCGCGCCCGGCTGAGAAGCAATGTTTAATGCCCAGTTCCATGGGCCATACAAAATTCTGATCACCAGAGTTATCCAAGAAATTAAACTGACAAGGACCTGGAGACTGGTTTGGGGTTTGGAGACAGGTGGCCATGTGGGATCCTCTGATGGGACATGGACTTTATGAGGCAGAAAAGACCACGGCAGACTTCAGTGACTTAAACTGGCATGCAAATCAAGTTTATAAAGTGCTAAAGCAATCAGACTCCCATGTGTCTGCCAGTTTGCCCTATGGTGGGTCTTATGTGTTACTGTCATGCTGAAAGCTATGCCACTAGTATTACAGATACCAGCAGGGTCACCCATGGTGGACAAGTTTCAGCTGAGCTTCCAGACTAAGACAGACTAGGGAGAAGGACTTGGCAGCCCACTCCTGAAACAATTAGCCATTGAAAACCCTATGAATAGCAGAGAAACACAGATATAGTGCTGGAAAAAGAGCCCCCCAGGTTGGAAGGCAATAAAAAGATGACTGGGAAAGAGTTGCCTCCTCAAGGTAGAGTCTACCTTAATGATGGGAATGGAATAAATCCATAGGGCCATCCATTTGCTGATGTGGCACGAAGTGAAATGAGGAGGAACAACTGTAAACATCCATTAATAATTAGAATGTGGAAAGTACGTAGTATGAATCTAGGAAAATTAGAAACCATCAAAAGGGAAATGGAGCACATAAACATCGAAATTCTAGGCATCAGTGAGCTAAAATCGACTGGCATGGGCAATTGTGAATCAGATAATCATACGGTCTACTATGCTGGCAATGACAGATTAAAGAGAAGTGGGGTTGCATTCATCATCAAAAAAGACTTCTCAAGATCTGTCCTGAAGTACAATGCTGTCAGTGGCAGAATAATATCCATATTCCTACAAGGAAGGCCAGTTAATGTGACTATTATTCAAATTTATGCATCCACCACTAAGGCCACAAATGAAGAAAGGGAAGATTTTTACCAGCTTCTGCAGTCTGAAATAGATAGAACATGCAGTAAGGATGTACTGATAATTACTGGTGAAGGTCTTCCTTATTTTCATTGACCTGCCACTCTCTCAAACATGATATCCTTCTCTAGGTATTGGTCCTTCCTGATATGTCAAAAAAAACATAAGACACAGTCTAGCCATCTCTGCTTCCAAGGAGCACTGTGGTTGCACTTATTCTAGGACAGATCTGTTAGTTCTTTTTGGCAGTCCATTCAATATTCATCTCCAGCACCATAATTCAAAAGCATCAATTCTTCTCCTATCTCCCTTATTCAATGCCCAGCTTTCACAAGCATAGGATGCAACTGAAAATACCACGCATGAGTAAGAAGCACCTTTGTATTCAATGTGACATCTTTTCCACTGCAATGTGTCCTTTGATTTCTTGACTGCTACTTCCATGGGTGGCCTGCAGCTGTAGCCCTGTGGCATCCGATCCCGTCAGATCTCGGAAGCTAAGCAGGGTCAGGCCTGGTTAGTACTTGGATGGGAGACCTCCTGAGAACACCAGAAACTGTAGGCTTGGGAGAAGGACCTGGCAACCCCCTCCCAAAAATCAACTTGCCATTGAAAACCCTATGAACAGCAAAGAAACACTGACAATAGTGTTTCCCCTGTTGTACAGAGGGTCGCTATGAATCGGATATGGACTTGACAGCACCTAACAACAACAACTTCCATGGGTGGGGCTGGGATTTAGCTCAGTTGGTAGAGCGCTGCGCTGCAGTCTCTGAGGTCTCAAGTTCAATTCCCAGCACCACAAAAATGGGAGAAAGGCCTGGCAATCCACTCCCAAGGTAATCCCGAAACAGTCTGTCATTGAAAACCCTATGAGGGTCACTATGAGTCCCATACTGACTCGACGGCACCAAAAAACAACAACTTCCATGGGTGTTGATGGTAGAACCAAGTAGAGCTAAATCTTGGACAATGTCTTTTTTCTCCATTTATCATGAAGTTGCTTACTAACCCAGTTTGTAAGGATTTTTGTTTTGTTGATGTTGAGTTGCAATCCGTACTGAAAGCTGTGTTCTTTGATCTTCATCAGTAAATTCTTCAAATTCTCCTCACATTCAGCAAGCACAGTTGTTCCATTTGCATAACATAGGTTGTTAGTGAGTCTTCCTCCAATCATGATACTGTGTTCTTCTTCATAAAGTACAGCTACTTGGATATCTGCTCAGCATAGAGATCAAAGAGGTGAAAGGATACAGCCCTGATGCACACCTTTCTCAATTTTAAACCAGGCAGTGTTTCCTTGGTTTTGTCTAAACGACTGCCTCCTGGTCCACATACAGATTCCTCGTGAGTACAATTAGGTGCTCTGGTATTCTCATTCTTCAAAGTGATACGAGTACAATTATGTGCTCTGGTATTCCCATTCTTCGCAATGTTATCCATAATTTGCTGTGATCCACATGGTCAAATACCTTTGCATAGTCAATAAAACATAGATAGATATTTTTTCTGGTACTCTGGCTAATATCCATCTGACATCAGCAATGATGTCTCTGGTTCCATGCCCTCTTCTGAATCTGGCTTGATTTTCTGGCAGTTCCTTGTCTATATACAGCTGCAGTTTGAGTGATCTTTATTCTGATCTTTATTACCATTTGAATAATCTTTGCTTTTGAATTATCTTTATCAAAATTTTACTTGCAGTGGTATTAATGATATTGTTCGATAATTTCAACACCCAGTTGGGCCTTCTTTCTTGGGAATAGGCACAAATATGGATATCTTCTAGTCAGTTGGCCAGGTGGCTGCTTTGCAAATCCCTTGCATAAATAAGTGAGCACCTCCAGTGATACATCTGTTTGTTGAAACATCTCAATTAGTATTGAATCAATTCCTGGAGTTCTGTGTTTTGCCAATTCCTTCAAGCCAGCTTCCACTTCTTCCTTTAGTACCATCGGCCATTGATACATGCAGTCTGTTGAAGTGGTTGGTCATCCACCATTTCTTTTTGCTACAATGACTCTGTGTATTCCTTCCCTCTTCTTTTGTTGTTTCCTGCGTTAATACTTTCCCTATAGAATCCTTCACTTTTGCCTCTTGGTGCTTGAATTTTTCCTTCAATTCTTTAAGTTTGAGAAAAACAGAACATGTTCTTCCCTTTTGGTTTTCTATCTCAAGCTCTTTGTATATGTCACTATAATGTTTGATTCTGTTTTCTTGAGCTGCCCTTTGAAATATTCCATTTGGTTCTCTAACTTTGCCATGTCTTCCTTTGACTCAGCTGTTAGTTTGCTGTACTAGAGTGCTTGTGTATTGCTGTGATGCTGAAATCTATGCCACCAGTATTATAGATAACATCAGGGTGACCCACTGTGGACAGGCTTCAGCTGGGTTTCCAGATGAAGACAAACTAGGGAGAAGGAGATGGCAGTGCACTCCTGAAACAATCAGCCACTGAAAACCCTATGAATAGCATGGCAACCTAGTTCTCCCATACTCCAGAGCTTGAGCTGAAAATCATAGCACTCCACACTACCCTGTCTATCCTCAAAACTTCATGAGACATATTTAGGTAAAAAAAAAATCTTGTTTGAATGAAAAAGGAAGTTGTTTTGAAGGTTTTTTCGGGGGGCATGGTGGGGGTTATAGAAAAAGGAAACATTTAATGAGTAGTTTACCATATGTCAAGTGCCATATGCTTTCCAGTTATTGAAATCAAACCTTAGGTACTTCTTGTTATTACCAGCATATATAGTTCAGGATACTTGAGAAGATTTTTAAAAGACTCTACTGAAGAAAAATTATTAGGGAATGCATTGTAGGATTTATATTTACCTGGCTTCCAAGTGTACATTTTTTTTTTACATCAGACCATAATAATATATTATCTGGTTCCAAATCATTATATATTTTCTCACCAACTAGGTAAGAGCAGAGTGATTTGCCCTTGGTTTGTGCAGAGAGAAACTACTGGCATTATGGGTCAGCTTCTGAAACTAAAATCTGCTTTTGAAAAGAGATTCTAAATGTATTCAGTTTAATTTTCTCCAGTAGAAATAATACAGACTAGGACAGAAATGTTTTATAAAGAGCAAAGAGTTGCTTTGTATATAGAAAAGCTTAACAATTACAGTGCAGCTAAAGTGTTCTTTGAACTATTGTATGGTACTTAGGGGAAAAAGCACTCTACCTGCTTCTGAGCAATGTGTCAAACTAAGCATGTGTTACATAAACAAATCAGTTTAGAAAGGAGTTCTAGGATTCTGCAGGTGTGGAAGATTTCTCCACTGATTAGGAAAGCCAAGAAGAAAACCTAATGGTGTTACTTTGCAAGGGAGAGTTTACAGTAAAAATTGGGAGAGGGATCCTAACAAGTTCTATGAATCACTGTTGACGTTAGGTTTTTAATGGAACATCTGTTTTTATCAAGTTTGGTGACATCTTGCAAGACAGGAATGACACAAGGGGAAAGGTTCATCAAGAAGCTTGCTTAAAGTAATTTTTAAAATCATAAACTATGGAGTCTTAGTTATGCTGAAAAATCTGTATGTAAAACACATCAGTGCCCCAAATGATTTTAATGTAATTATTAAGTTTTTAAACAGATGTAATAGGTTGCAGTTTTGAGCTACTTCATAACATCATATCAGAAAAAAATGACTGAGAGAATATGATAATGGGAATCATGTAAGAATAATCTGCCAGGTTGTGACACTGTACTATGAATTTTATTTGCTATTTGGCTTAGTGTTTTTGTAATGTTTATGACAAAAAGACACATCTAATATACCAGCTTCAGGTTACCACAACTAAATATCTGAGATAAGATATTTATGAAGAAAATGTTGAGTTAGCTCACTGTTTTGGAAGTTCTAGTCCAAGACTAGGCAGCCCCTTTGGTTTAGGCCTATGGTAAGAGTGGCACATCATAATGGAAGCATATGCCAGGAAGACTGCTCATGTAACATGACAAGAAGCAGAGAGAGACTAAGAGGAAGAGAATGAGGCCCTACAATCCCTGTGGAGGGCATGCTTCCAATGACCTAAGAATCTCCCATAAGGCACCACCTCCAAAGAACCAATAGATCCATCCCAGAAGTGCAACCAGAGTGCTCCCTGGAAGCAAGGAGGGCTGGACTGCATCTTATGCATTGTGGACATGTAGTCAGGAGGGACCAATCCCTGCAGAAGGACATCACATTTGAGAGTAGCAAGGCAATGAAAAAAAAAGGAGATCCTCAATCAGATGGATTGACACACTGTCTGCAACAATGAACTTAAACATAAATTTAAGATTGTGTGCATGGCACAGAATTGGGAAGAGTTGTGTTCTGTTGTACATAGGGTAGCTATGAGTCAGAACTGACTCTCCAGCACTTAACAGCAAAAACAATAACCACCACCACCATCTAAAGGTTCAATCACCTCCCAATGATGCTACCCTGGGAAATAAACCTTTACATATGGACCCTTGGGGAACAAGCATCCAAACCATACCACCAGCCTTCTGACATTGTATGACCTAAAGACCTAAGGACAAAAAATAAAATGCTTTAAATATCACACCATAAATTTATCTTAATAGCAGCAGTGCAGAAGAGAGGGAAGTGGGAGACCTTTACAAAAAGGGAAGAGATCAGCAGTTTTGAGTGTTTATAAATGTAACCACATTTACTTCTGTTAACTACAAACTAGGTTATCTCCATTTTCCAGATAAGAATACTGACATGGAATCAACTGCCGATTCACCCAGACGTGACTACCTCTGCCAATTACTTCATTTCTCTGAGTCAGACGGATTTGATGGCACCTAACAACATCAATAAACTAGTACTATCTACTTCACAGGCACCTGAGAAATGTCTTGAGAATTAAATTAGATCATGTATATACCTAAGGAATATGGGAAAGTTACTAATTTGTTCAACGTTTCAATTTATCCAAAGTCTAGCAAAAGGTACAGGTAGAAACTGAAACCAGATTACAGTCCTTACAACACAGTTTTTTCACTCATAGTGCCATAATTAACATTTTAGCTGCACTTCATTTTCTATCATTTATCTTTCTACTACTAGAGCATACTAAAATGTTTTAAAGTATGTCCCAAATGTCATTATAGATTATCTAGATTATCTAAGACTAAGGCCGCCTGCAGCTGTAGCACTGTGGCATCTGATCTGGTCAGATCTTGGAAGTTAAGTAGGTTCAGGCCTGGTTAGTACTTGGATGGGAGATGGCCTGGGCACACCAGGTGCTATAGGCTTGGAATAAGGACCCAGAAACCCACGCCCAAAAAACAATTAGCCATTGAAAATCATATGAATAGCAGAGAAGCAGTAACAATACTGTTTTGCCTGTTGTATGTAGGGTCACTATGAGTTGGACACTGACTCAATGGCACCTATTAACAAGAACAAAACTAAGGCCTCTATGGGCTGGGGTTTAGCTCAGTTAGTAAAGTGCTGCTCCCCACTCCTTGAGTACTTGGGTTCAATCACTAGCACCACAAAAACGGGAGAAAGACGGGCAATCCACTCCTGAAACAGTCTGGAAATAATCAGCCCTTGAAACCCTGTGAATAGCAGAGAAGCACTGACATAGTGACTGGCATGGCACAGTGTCAGGGAGTGTTTCATTCTGTTGTACATAGGGTCGCTATGAGTCGGACCAACTCAAGGGCACCTAACAATAACAAAACAAGACATCTATAAACTAGGCACTGGAGAGAATGCCATACTAACCTAGAAATTCTAAAACTAAACAGGATATACATGAATATTCCTAGCAGTTTACTCATAATAAACCCTAAACTGGAAACAAACCAAAATGTCCACCAACTGGTGACTGGATGAACTGGTTAATCTGTACAATGGAATACAACTCACCAATAAACTGATCCTGACACCTGCAATAACACAGATGACTCTCAAAAGCATTCTGTTAAGAAGCTAGACACAAACAGTTATTGGCTATTCAATTCCATTTATGTGATATTTGGGAAAAAGCAAATTTATAGGGATAAAAGTTAACTGGCCAGAAGGAGGTGACCATGAAGGAGCCTGAGGGACTTCAGGAGACAATGGAAATGTTCTTAATTCTGATTGTTATGGTGGCAAATGACTGCATATATCTGTCAAAACTCATCAAACTGTGTATTTTTGAAGGGGTGCATTTTATTGTATGTAAATTATACCTCAATAGATAGGACTTTCAAAACTGGTAAAAACAGTCTAGAATAAATGCAGGTGCGTGTGTTTTGATTTTTGTTTTTGCTTTCAGTCCTGGGGAGAGTGAACCCTGGGCCTCGCACATGCTAGGCAAGTGCTCTCTCTACCATTGAGCAGCATGCCCAGCCCTTTTTGTACTTTTTTATTTTGAGACAGGGTCTCACTAAATTGTGCAGGCTGCCTCTGGCTTGAACTCACAATCCTCCTGCGTCAGCCTCCCACGTTGCTGGGACTCCAGGCGTGCACCATGGTGCCCACCTGTTTTTGTTCTTTTGGGACAAGTCTCACAATGTAGCCCAGGCTGGCCTTGAATTCACGATCTTCCTGCCTCAGCTTCTTGAGTGCTGGGATTACAGGTAAATACATTATGCCTGGCTCATATTTTGTTTTTTGAGTAATAAATGCCATGAAAATAAAGGAGAAGTAATTAAATAGGTCAAATGATCAAAGGGAAGTAGTATGCTTTGAGAAAAATTTGAGCTTTAGAGTTTGACAGACTAAATGTGAACTTTGCTAAACTGGACAATCAGGGACAAACTCAATAACCTTTCCAAAACTCAATTTCCTCATAGTACGTGCTCATAGTAGGCAAACAAAGAAAAATGTTTATGAAGTTATATCTCTTTTTAAGCCAATGAAAATAAGAGTTATCTTCATCTCTCTGTTTTAGTTCATTTAATCAAATACTTACTAAGCATCTACAATATGTTAACGTTGTCCCAAATAAGGAATCTGAAAATACAAAGAACGTATTCCTCTGAAAAGAACACATTTCTCTAAGTTTCTGTAATTTTCATTACCTCATAAAAGTTGATAAGAATAGCAATCAAGAGAAAAATACTATCTGCCTTTCCACAGAATGATATATTGGTCAGGAACATAAATTTTATCAGCCATAAATGTGAACTAAGTAAGACTTAAGTTAATATTTTCCAGATGTTCAATTTTCTAAACCAATAAGAAGGTAACTAAGTTGAATTAACCTCAGCCCTACAGTAACTTTGATTTACCTCCTATTTAAGACCTTCCTACATGCTGAGCAAAGGGTATACTTTCTGTTGGTGTTTAAATTTGAGGTGAATGCCAAGTTGCAACCCAGAAATTCCATTTATCTAAATAAATAAAGTAGCTGAAATAGAAATGAAATTTTATACAAGAGTTATTTCTTATATAGAAATACATTTCCTATACATATCTATACATTATCTAAAGGTTAAAACTAAACTTCGTGGACATTTATATAAAGTCTAAGATCTTTTTTTTTATTTGGAAAACTCATGTTTTTTCCTCCCTTTATTGATAAATGTTGGTGGGGTACAGAGTAATATAGCACTATTTCCACTGTGTAACTACCACATCACTTTCGGTTACACCTTAATCAAAGTCTAAGATCTGGACGCTAGGATTATTTCCAAAAGTAAAACCAGAATTACTAGTATTTTTCAAAAAGAAAATTACAGTATATCTTCTGCTTCCCCCAATCAAAATCTTTTACTCCTAATATGTGTACGGATCACACTTAAATATATTTCATATATGTATATAACTTCTTCCTACACAAGCTTGATCATACAGGCTACACACTGCTTTGTATTTTAGCAAGCTGCTTCTTCAAGACAATTTAAATTATTACTTGGGTTGGTGGTATGGTTTAGTGGTAGAGTGCATGTCTTGAGGCCCTTGGGCTTGAATCCAAGCATGGTAAAAAAAATATTCGGAAAACCTTAGGTTTCAAAATATGGCTAATACTGATTAAGAAATAAGTTATTAAGATGGTACACAAATCTTCCCTTCTCTATTACACCAATGATAAAGCAGCTACAGATACCAAACAATCTAATGGAATGTGGTTTATAAACTGAGCTGCTTATCATGCCCTATGATAAACATCTGTAATAAGGATAGACTCTCTTCCCTTAATGCCAAAACTCTAGGAAGGAGAGTGAATTTAAAAAGAAGCTTAACAGCATATACTGAATTCAAAGACATGACACCAATGTTTTCTACCCTCTTTACCACTGCCTAGTGTGGGAAAGGGGACAATGTTCATGTGTGTTACTGATGTCTACTTCTTGATTTAATATTTTATTGTATTAGTTACTTGGAATACATTTATAAAGCTTGAATGCAGACCTGAAGCAAGGGGACTTTATAAACTAAAATCAAACAAAGTCAATGAAATTATTTTTTTTACCTTAGAAAGGTCAAGTTTCCAGACTTTTGGGGATGGTATGAAATCTTTTACATGATTTTCATATATTTTAGATCTAAAACTCCTGGTTATAGAACACCCAAAAGTTAAATATGCCAACCTCAACACCTTCCTTTAAGGAAGACCTTAAGATGACTTATGAATTCTAGGCCAGTACACCTCTCAGCCTTTCTACAAAAAAAAGGAAACAATCCTAAAATACCCAAACACAGATATTCTACAGTCTTTAATAATCAGAGTCAAATAAGTAACTTCCTACATTGTTAGAAAATTGTTTGTCAATTGTGTACTTTCTGCCACTTCCTTACTGTCTGCTGCTCTTCCCCAAAGAACACATCTACCCAAACAGAAACACTTTTATCTAGCTTATGATTTTAGACTAAATGAAAGCTTGGAACTCTCAAGGATGAATTTCTTCTATGCCACTGCTGTTGCATTTACATCAGAAAATAAACTTTTTGAGGGGCAAAGCCACATGTGAATGGATTTCCTTCCTCCCAAAGTACCTTGGATAATACTGGTTTTGTCTTCTTTCTATATAATGGTTTAATTATTCCTAGCATACATTTGAATCAATTCTATGACTATTAATCCCCCCTCAAATTCTACTTTGCTCTCCTAAATACTATGCTATTTTTTCCCTGTAAAATAAAGACATAGAAGCTAGTTTGTTGTTGTTGTTGTTGTTGTTGTTGTTGTTGTTAGGTGCCGTTGAGTCCGTATCCGACTCATAGCGACCCTCATAGGGTTTTCAATGGCTGACTGTTTCGGGATTGCCTTGGGAGTGGATTGCCAGGTCCTTCTCCCAGTTTTGTGGTGCTGGGAATTGAACTCAGGACCTCAGAGACCGTAGCACAGCGCTCTACCAACTGAGCTAAATCCCAGCTCAGAAGCTAGTTTAGGAACTATAAAAGATCTCAAGCTTTGCAATAATGAACATTAATAGAAAGCAATGCACCAATTAAAAAAAAAAAACCTGAATATCTTTAAGACAACTGGTAGACTAAGATACAACTACAACTCAATGGTTTCAGTTTTCATGAGCACTAAACCCAGGAGGAAGGAGAACAGGCCCACAGACACACAGGCACACAGAATTCAGGTAGTCAGGCAAATCCCATGGGACCAAGCAATAAAGCAAGAACTTGTTTTCCTAGAAAAATACCTTTTAATATAACACAATATTATATATCTCACCTTAGGAGTTACTGTCCAGGTTGCTGATACTCAGAATGTGCAAGTCAACATTATTTTGATAGTCAGGGCAGGGAAGAATATGTTTGGGTTAATAAGAAAGCAAATCCCAATTAGAAAGGACACATTAAAACAACAGGGATAAATCAAGCTTCTTGCAGACTAAGGTTCACTGAATCAATCAATAATGACAAAGAATATGGAAGTCACCAATTATAATTGTATATTGACTATTTTGTCTTTCAGTTCTAATTTTTCTTCATTTATTTCAAAACTGTTATTAGATGCCCAGGCAACCAGGATTGTTCTACCCTCTTAATGAAGTGGCCCATTTTACATTATAGAATGTTCCTCCTATTTCTTGATCTGTAATCTACTTTATCTAACATAAATATTATACTCTAATTTTCTTTAGTGTTTATGTGGTATATCTTTTTCATGTTTACTTTTAACCTGCTTTTATACTTAAAGTGAGTTTCTTGTAGATAATATGTGATTGAACTCTCTTAAAAATTTAATCAATTTCTTAATTGGAAGGTTGAGAATATTTACATTTAGTATAATTATTCATATACTTGGATATAAATCTTATTTGTTTACTATTTGTCTCCTCTTCTTTGTTTCCTTCTGTCCCTCCCTTCTTCTTTCTTGCGCTCTGTGACAAGGTCTTGCTGCACAGCCCAGGCTGGCCTTGAATTTGTGATCCTCCTGCCTCAGCCTCCCAAGTGCTGGGCTCTCTCACCTTTTCTGTTTGCTTTTCCTTTTCTTTCTGCCACTCTTTGGTGAGTAATTTTTATGACTAAATCTTATCTTCATTACTACCTTACTAGCTGTACCTTTCTTTTCCCCCTCCTCTTTCTTTCCAGTTTTTAGAGGTTGAATCCAGGGCCTTGTACATACTTTGCAAGTACTTTACCACTGAGCTGCATGCCCAGCTCCTTTTATATTTTTTTATCTTGAGACACACTCTTGTTAAGTTATGCAGACTGCCTCTGGCCTTGAGCTTGCAATACTCTTGCCTCCGGAGTTTCTGGTATTACACAGGTGTGCACCACTGTGCACAGCTACTATACCATTTCTTAACATCTATTTATGTTATAAATCCCACAATATGTTGTTATTCATGGTCTTTTATATCTTTCTAAAAGATTCTCAAATAAAGAGAAAATGCTTTTATATCTATTCACATATTTCCTATGCCCAGTGCTCTTTATTCCATTTTGTAGATGCAAATTTCCATTTGATATCATTTTCACTGCACCTGAACAATCCCTTTTAACATTTCTTGTGGGGCAAGCCTGGTGGTAACAAATTCTTTTAGCTGTTATTTATCCAAAAAAGTTTTTGTTTTGTCTTTTAATTTTGGAAGGTTTGTTTTTAAGGTAGAGTTCTAGGTTGAAGCAGAGTTCCCTTTTTTGTGGCATGCATCGCTTCTGATAAGACATTTGGTATAATTTTTATATATTTGTTCATCTGTTATGTAAGGTGTCATTTTTTTTTTTCTGGCTGCTTTCAAGATTCTTCTCCTTGCCACTGGTTTCAATACTCTGATTTTTGTGCCTTGATATTGTTCACTTCATAGTTCTTCAGTTTAGACTGTTGCGAGCTTCTATAACCTGTGGGTTTATAGCTTTCCTCAAACTTGCTATATTTTGTAGACTACATTTTTCATTTCAGATATTACATGTTTCACCTCTAGAAGTTCAATTTGGGTTTCTCTTTTATAAATAACTTCCATTTCTCTTCTTTGACATGATCGTATTTTCCTTATTCTCTTGAACATATGGAGTATACTTATAATAGCTGCTTTACTGTCCCTGCCTGCTAATTCCATCATGTGTGTCACTTCTTTCTCTCTTCTGATTGGTTGATTTTTTTCTTCCTGGCTGAGGATATTTTCCTGCTGTTTTGTATGTCTGGGAATTTTTTATTAGATGCAGAACACTAACAATGTTACACTGTGGACTACTCAATTTTTTTCAAAGTCCTTATTCATATATTTATCTTGCATGCATAATCTTCACATTGTTGTCATTGTGTTGTTAGATTCCCTTGAGTTGGGTCCAACCCATAGTGACCCTTATAGTATTTTCAATGGCTGATTGCTTTGGGAGTGGATTGTCACATTCTTCTCCCGTTTTTGTGGTTCTGGGGATTGAACCCTGGTCCTCAGAGAGTGTAGCATGAACTCAGGTGGGATATACTCAAGGTCATACCGTGGCTCTTGTATACTTGTTCTAATTTTCTTCAGCTTCAGTTTGAACTTGCATATGAGAAGTTGATGGGCTGATCCACAGTCAGCACCTGGTCTTGTTTTGACAATTTGTACAGAGCTTTTCCATCGTCTCTTTGCACATATGTAGTCAGTTTGATTCCTGTATGTTCCATCTGGTGAAGTCCATGTGTATAGTCTCCGTTTATGATGTTGAAAAAATGTATTTGCAATGAAAAGGTCATTGGTCTGACAAAATTCTATCATGCGATCTCCAGCTTCGTTTCTGTCACCAAGACCATATTTTCCAACTACTGAG